>OZ038397.1:25971345-25984241 GCA_964036045.1 Eutreptiella sp. 'Long Island Sound 2002' | reverse complement strand
GGATTGACCAGAAGTAGGGAATGCAGTTCATGCAATGCAGACCCCCACAGCGGCTACCAAAACCATCAAGTCGGGAAATTGAGCATGATTTTGACCTCAACGCATTGCTCTCATACTCTCACGGGTCCCTGGGACTGTAGGCAAGCACATTAACCCAACACCTTTCTCTCTCTCTCTCTCTCTCTCTCTCTCTCTCTCTCTCTCTCTCTCTCTCTCTCTCTCTCTCTCTCTCTCTCTTTCTCTCTCTCTCTCTCTCTCTCTCTCTCTCTCTCTCTCTCTCTCTCTCTCTCTCTCTCTCTCTCTCTCTCTCTCTCTCTCTCTCTCTCTCTCTCTCTCTCTCTCTCTCTCTCTCTCTCTCTCCTCTCTCTCTCTCCCTCTCTCTCTCTCTCTCTCTCTCTCTCTCCCTCTCTCTCTCTCTCTCTCTCTCTCTCTCTCTCTCTCCCTCTCTCTCTCTCTCTCTCTCTCTCTCTTCCCCTCTCTCTCTCTCTCTCTCTCTCTCTCTCCCTCTCTCTCTCTCTCTCTCCCTCTCTCTCTCTCTCTCTCTCTCTCCTTTCCCCCCCCCCCTCTCTCTCTCTCTCTCTCTCTCTCTCTCTCTCTCTCTCTCTCTCTCTCTGTCTGTCTGTCTGCTCCATCATCTGGCAGTGCTAGTGCGATCATTTGAGACAACAAGCGCACATAGCTTACCCTGTCATATCGATTGCGCTGAGGAAACTGGCTGCCTGACTAGGTCAGAATGCATGCGGCAGTGACACTGCCATCAGGGCTGGTTAGGGGAGGGGACGGGGGCGGGCACTCAACATCTCTGCCCCCACCCCATGGCAAGGCAAGACACCGTGGGACTCCAGTGCGCTGCCAAGGGCAAATGCCCCGTGGCCACCCTGTGACTAGTCGCGTGCATATGACACACACACGCGTTCTGCCGTTGCTTTGTTCTGCATCTCCAGGGCAATGCGGTCGAGACTGGAGTCCCAGTCCGGCACAATGTCCAGCCCCCTGTTGGGCCCCGCGCGGGACCACAAGTGGCAGTACACAGCCGCGCTTGGTGCCCTGTGCCTCCTGGCGGGCTGCACTCTGACGGCGGCCGCTTATCAGGACCTGGGGCTCGTGCTGTACTCTGCAAAGCCCTTGACACGGCCATCGACGGCATATTGGACGTCGCCCGCAGCGCTGCAGAGCGCAGGGGGCACGGCGGTATCACGACGACCTGAGTTTGCTGAACAGGTCCGTGTCGGTGTGGCCGTAGAGGCAGGGGTGCCTTGCGCCGTTGCACTTCTACCATCGCCACGGTTTTCACGCACGTGATCCACGACTCAGTGGGTTTTTTTAGGGGACAAGTTGTTTTTTTTTTTAGTTAAAAAACCTGGTCTTGGCCTAGTAGCAGTTTGTCTCCAACCGGCGTCGGTTTCCCTCCAACCGCCGTCGGTTACTCCCCGATCGCCGTCGGCTACTCTCCAACCGCCGTCGGTTACTCTCCAATCGCCGTCGATTAACCTCCATCCGCCGTCGGTTGCCTTCCAACCGCCGTCGGTTGCCTTCCAACCGCCGTGGGTTGCCTTCTAACCGCCGTCGGTTACCCCCCAACCGCCGTCGGTTGCACTCCAACCGCCGTCGGTTACCCCTTAAATGTGATCGGTTGGAGCTGTGCAGATTTTGCTGACCACCGGACGCACCAGCTTTTTTTTTTTGAAATGAAAAGCCCTCTGCCACGACTTGTGCCTGTCCCCAATGCCACTCGGCTCCTCCCTTCGACCTCCCTCCCTCCCTCACTTCTTCCGACCTTCGTCTCTCCGTTCCTCATCCCCCGGATCCCCTCATCCGGCACGCCGCCCCCCCCTGGCCGTCCCCGCAACAAGACAACTCGCGAGGCCGGTGGAACAAGGAGCACCCCACACCGCGGTATTGCTGCTTGCGGGTATCAATACAAGATGGTCGCCTGTGCATCGGGGCGTGACATGACTTGGGAGTGGGCGGCACAACAAACTGTGTCAGCCAACGCCATGTTCACACTGACCTCCCAGCCCGACTCAACCCCCATGACCGACCTCGCCGGTTTATTCCAGTAAGTGACCCGTACGCGTTCCTTTTCCCTGGCCTGCTCCCTCCTCCTCTTCTCTTTCCTTCTGTCTCCCATCCCCTTCGCGGTAGCGTCCAGGACCTTAAAAGGCACGCGCCCCGCTTCTCTTTTCCGTTGCACTGCAGAACTTTGCGCAGTGACGAAACGTGCGATTTTCTAATGCGGCAGATTTTACCGGCGTTCTCACCCCCGCTCCCCCTCCCCCCGGCCTTTCACTGATTCGTTGGCCCACAGCTGTGCACTGCCCGCCTGTCCCCTGCAGGAGCTCCAAGGATCCCCTCGCCACCGTCGTGTGCCCGAGCCCCGGGCCCAGGGCCTGCGTCTACTCGAGGTGTGTCCGGTGCTGTACTGGAGGGTGCGGTGTGTGGAGGCCTGCCCGGGGGGGGGGGGGGGGGTCGCTGGACTCCAGCGCGACCTTCCCCTCTAGGGCAGCAGGGGTTTCAATTGGGGGGGGGGGGGGGGTCAATGGAGCCCCCCAAAACTGGGGGGGGGGGTCTGGGAAAAGGGCTCAATTGACAATTAATCAGTTATTCTGAGCTCTGGCGCCGAAGGCGCCGAAAAGCATTGAAAATGGTCAATTTTTTTTCCACCAAATATCTGGCAAATGATGACTTTTCTGAACCCCCTCGACGCGCTGATTCCAAAAATCCAATTTTCATTTTTTGCCGATTTGGGTCACCTCCGAGGCCCAGGGGTCCGTCTCGGTAGGATTTTGGCGGTCCCGCCAATTGAGCCCCTTTTGGGGTGTGGGGGGGTCTAGCCAGGGGGCTCTATCGACCCCCCCCCCCCCTTTCCAATTGAAAGCCTGCCTACCCCTATTCCTCGCATCATCCGGCTAACGGGGGGGGGGGGTCACAGACATCCTGCCGCCCGAGGCCATGCAGTCGTGCTTCCAGAGGGCACCTGCTGACTGCCTCGTCAATGCCACGTCGGACGGATCTTCTTAGGCACGCAGTTCAGTGGCGGCCAGCGCTGTGGTGGCCCTTGTTGCGGTCGTGTGCTTCCTCCGCGGCCTGTTTGGGTACCTCCGCGCCCATCGTCCTGGTGGACTCCGGAGCGGCGGGACTCAGTGCTACGGAATGCCTGCATTGTATTCCATGGCCGCAGTCTCGGGTGTGCACCTGCAAGGGCCTCGACCCGCTGCCCTCAACCGGCTTTGTTTAGAAGGAATGACTACGTAGGGGGGGGGGTCTGGGGGGGTCCCACAAAGGGCCCGCTTATTCAAACTTGATTTTTCATCAGCCAACTTTTAGGTCAAGATTTTTTTTTCGTGTGCGTGGGTCTCAGATCTAAAAGACCCCCTCCCCCTCTTATATCCCTGGACAAGGCCTACAGACCGCCCCCCTCTTATAAACAAGGCCTACAGACCGCCCCCCTCTTATAAACAAGGCCTACAGACCGCCCCCCTCTTATAAACAAGGCCTACAGACCGCCCCCCTCATATAAACAAGGCCTACAGACCGCCCCCCTCTTATAAACAAGGCCTACAGACCGCCCCCCTCTTATAAACAAGGCCTACAGACCGCCCCCCTCTTATAAACAAGGCCTACAGACCGCCCCCCTCTTATAAACAAGGCCTACAGACCGCCCCCCTCTTATAAACAAGGCCTACAGACCGCCCCCCTCTTATAAACAAGGCCTACAGACCGCCCCCCTCTTATAAACAAGGCCTACAGACCGCCCCCCTCATATAAACAAGGCCTACAGACCGCCCCCCTCTTATAAACAAGGCCTACAGACCGCCCCCCTCATAGAAACAAGGCCTACAGACCGCCCCCCTCATATAAACAAGGCCTACAGACCGCCCCCCTCATATAAACAAGGCCTACAGACCGCCCCCCTCTTATAAACAAGGCCTACAGACCGCCCCCCTCTTATAAACAAGGCCTACAGACCGCCCCCCTCTTATAAACAAGGCCTACAGACCGCCCCCCTCTTATAAACAAGGCCTACAGACCGCCCCCCTCATATAAACAAGGCCTACAGACCGCCCCCCTCTTATAAACAAGGCCTACAGACCGCCCCCCTCATATAAACAAGTCCTACAGACCGCCCCCCTCATATAAACAAGGCCTACAGACCGCCCCCCTCTTATAAACAAGGCCTACAGACCGCCCCCCTCATATAAACAAGGCCTACAGACCGCCCCCCTCTTATAAACAAGGCCTACAGACCGCCCCCCTCTTATAAACAAGGCCTACAGACCGCCCCCCTCTTATAAACAAGGCCTACAGACCGCCCCCCTCTTATAAACAAGGCCTACAGACCGCCCCCCTCTTATAAACAAGGCCTACAGACCGCCCCCCCTCTTATAAACAAGGCCTACAGACCGCCCCCCTCTTATAAACAAGGCCTACAGACCGCCCCCCTCATATAAACAAGGCCTACAGACCGCCCCCCTCTTATAAACAAGGCCTACAGACCGCCCCCCTCATAGAAACAAGGCCTACAGACCGCCCCCCTCATATAAACAAGGCCTACAGACCGCCCCCCTCATATAAACAAGGCCTACAGACCGCCCCCCTCTTATAAACAAGGCCTACAGACCGCCCCCCTCTTATAAACAAGGCCTACAGACCGCCCCCCTCTTATAAACAAGGCCTACAGACCGCCCCCCTCTTATAAACAAGGCCTACAGACCGCCCCCCTCATATAAACAAGGCCTACAGACCGCCCCCCTCTTATAAACAAGGCCTACAGACCGCCCCCCTCTTATAAACAAGGCCTACAGACCGCCCCCCTCTTATAAACAAGTCCTAAAGCCCCCCCCCCCCCCTTTCTTGCCTCTACAAACCGTGCCCCACAACCCACAACAGGTGCTAGGCCCATGGAAAGTTGGGTATACCATGTTGCCATTCCATGACCAGGACCCGGGGCAACGTTCTGTTTGCTCGAGGGTCTCATTGTGGCATTCCAGTGAGGTGTCGCGCGGTGTGCTGCGTGTGCAAAGTGGAATCGCTATGGGAGAGCAATGGAGTGAGATTGTACCGCCACATCTCGACTACAGAGTCAACTCTGAGGGTCCTAAGCTTTATGACAAACCGCCGTGTTCGCGGCTGCGACGCGCGATTGCGGCGAGTGCTATTCGCCGCGTGGGTAGGAGCACATTTCGCTTCACTAGGCTGCACGTGTGGTCCTATGCCCCCCTCGAACGAAGCAAGACTGCGCAACACAAATGGAAGCACCCCTCAACAACGGAGGTGCGAAGGAGGGATTGCGAGGGGCATTCGCGCCCCCTCAGCCCCGGGGGCGGGGGTTTCAGGGAAAGGGGCCCCCATGACAAGGGCCTTTGTACAACGGCAGTCTGAGGACCCGTCGTGGCTCAGAAGTCCGGCCGCAAAGCGGCCCAAACACAAACAATTTGAAAGACCCTTTCCCCATGTGATATGCACCTCCAAATGATCACTTTGACGTGGCGATGGATTTGAGGGAAAAACGTTGGGGTACCCTAGACCCCCTTCACCCCGCCCCCTGTGGGCCTGTCTGGGGCTCCTGTCGCGGACGACTACTGTTCCCTATTCGTTGACTGCCACCGGGTGCGGCACTGTCTGTCCGTGGGTCGTGGTCACGTGTCTCACTACCCCTTGCGCAGAGGACTGGGACGAAATGTTTCCGGGGATGTTCGACGATGATGCCCCGGCCTCGGGGGCCGCCGCGAATGCCAAAGCGCAGTCCGCACCACCCGAGACCGCCCGAGAATGGGAAGAGGAGCTGGACGAGGAGGAGGTGGGGGAACAGCAGAATGCCGGGGGCTCTGCGGAGAAGCACGGCTCCGGCATCGAGGACATTGATTGGTCTACGGCGTCAGAGGCCCGGGTTTTTGACGAAGACAGGTCGTGTGTTGCAAGACCTTCCATCACCTCTCCTACCTCCACGCCTGGAATGGAAATGGGGCAAGCCCCCCCCACCTCCCCTACCCCCAGGGGTGTTCTACACACAGCACAACATATAGACATAAGGCAACCTCTCTTCCGGTGTTGTGATGCCTGGTTCACATTAAGATGGGCCATACCTCACCCGCCCTTTAAAAGGGTGACCCCCCCCCCCCCCGCACGCACGCCCAACAGAGGGATAAAGCCACCCCCCAAAGGATACGACTGTGGCAAGTAGTGCCAGCTCCTCTTCGTCGCAGAAACTGGGCGGTGATGGTGGTAGGCGCGGTTGCAGTGCTTTGCAGTTGATGTGATAATCACCGCCGAGGGGTATGGCAGGAGTAGACGTCGTGGCAGTGGCATTGGCAGCAAAGCAGAAGCATTCTCATCTGCGCTGGCAAAAGCGGTGGTTGTAGAAGACAACGTGCTTTTGTGTTGTGGCACAGGTGCGGTAGGGGTGGGGTATCAGGCATCAAGTGTGCGCCACTCCTGTTTGGGCTCTTTCATGCACAAAAGCGTGCTGTTCCGTCTCAGGGGGCAGCGCCGTTGACAGGCCTGACGTTGCACAAGGGCAGGGGAGCGTGCCATGAAACGCAGACATGAAGCCCAGCAATGCGTGGCGCATTTCGTGTTGGAGGATGAGATTTGGAGCTCCGGAGGCCCCGTCATAATGGCAGGGACCCCCCCCCCCCCGAGTCAGTGCTGGAGCCGGCAAACCCCCGCATGGACTCGGAGGGTGCATCTGGATGCACCCGGTCAACGGCACGGGCAACAGCTCGCCTCCGGGATGGCCGACCCCCGGAGTAGTCAAACAGGACAAGTCATCCGGGGGCTCCGTTGACACAACCAAAACACGTTCGGGCCCACAGAGGGTCAGAATGTGCAGTGGCGAGAGGCCAATAGGCGCCGCCAAAGGCAAACAATCAGATACCGAGGCCTTGTGCCATACCCCCCCCCCACCCGATGTGCCTCGTTGGTAGATGCGGTTCCATGCCTGGGCTAAGACGTGAAGAGCAGATGTGAAGCGCATGATCGAGCCCCCTGTTTGTAGCACTGTGCACACCCACTGTCCCTTCCAGCCCTGAAAGCTACCTTTTCTGCCATTCCCGGCCCCCAAAGTAGGAGGGCTCCCTGGACCCAAACCAAAGCCCGCCCTGTGACGGGGCATGGGGCGACTTGTGCCGGATGGAGAGAACTTGTGCTGGATTGATGTGATTGTTTTGGGTGGGGGTCCGGGTGACGGGTCCGGGCCCGCTGAGATGACGCATGATGACTGGCAGAGGCTGACTCGCACGGGGTGTACCGCTGCTTGCTCAGGTCGCAGATGCAGCCTTTCCGACGAACTGTTTTGTCTGATTTGTTGTGACCAGGGTCCCATTCCCTTCTTCTGTGCCCAGCAAATCTGTTTTTCACTCGCAGTTGCACTTTCCATCGTTGCAAATGAACTCTTGATGGACTCTTGCGATTTTGAAATGCACAGTAATGTACATTAACATACATTAACGTACATTAACGTACATTAACGTACATTAACGTACATTAACGTACATTAATGTGCATTAATGTGCATTAACGTACGTTAACGTACATTTAACTGGACTCTTGCGATTTTGAAATGCACAGTAATGTACATTAACGTACATTAACGTACATTAACGTACATTAACGTACATTAACGTACATTAACGTACATTAACGTACGTTAACGTACATTTAACGTACATTAACGTACGTTAATGTACGTTGGCATACATTAACGTACATTAACGTACATTAACGTACATTAACGTACGTTAACGTACATTAACGTACATTAATGTGCATTAACATACATTAACATACATTAACGTACATTAACGTACATTAACGTACATTGTACGTTAATGTACGTTAATGTATGTTAATGCACATTAACATACGTTAATGTACGTTAATGTATGTCAACGTACATTAACGTACGTTAATGTACGTTAATGTACGTTAATGTACGTTAATGTATGTCAACGTACATTAACGTACGTTAATGTACGTTAATGTACGTTAATGTATGTTAATGTATGTTAATGCACATTAATGTACGTTAACGTACATTAACGTACATTAACGTACATTAACGTACATTAACGTACATTGACGTACATTAACGTACATTAACGTACATTAACGTACATTAACGTACGTTAATGTGCATTAACATACATTAACATACATTAACGTACATTAACGTACATTAACGTACGTTAATGTACGTTGACATACATTAACGTACATTAACGTACGTTAATGTGCATTAACATACATTAACATACATTAACGTACATTAACGTACATTAACGTACATTAATGTGCATCACATGCATCAAAGCTCAATTAGCATTGGTTCACGTACTCCACGTTGGGAATATTGCGCTTTGCATTTTCCCGATTTTTGTAGTTTCCTTTACACACTGTCATCCACTAAGGTGGATGTCCAGGTCGTATTCCTGGCAGTAGAATACGCCACAAACAAATGCAGTCTGCCAGCGGGACATGTACACGATAAGTGTGCGCCTATACACAGCAGCTCTGCATGAATGGGGCCTTTGGAAGGGTTTGCGGGCGGAGGAAAGCCGGTGCGGTCGTGTTGTTGGGTGTTCCCCGAATGCGCAGCCGGAGAAGCACCGCAAAACGTAATGGGCGGCGACGCGCGTCATGGGTCTGCCGTGCGGCCCACCGGCCTCCCGTGTCCCACAGGCTGCAGGAGCGGCAGGACTTCGAGCTGCGGAGGTTTGGCGTGACGTCGGAGGGGCAGCAGCGCATCGACCCGGAGTTGGAGCGGCAGGGCCGCCTCGACAAGCGCACGCTGGCGGAGAGATACGGCGGGCGGGCGTGGGACGGGGGCCTCGAGGCGCCGACGCCCTCGCGGTCCGGCGGACGGGCGGAGGGCAAGTCCGGAGGCAAGTCCGGGGGCCTGGGGCCCGGGACGCGGCAGGGCTTTGGCACCGGGCGTCTCGGGAGCCGCCGGGAATCGCGCCGGGGCGGCTCCCGCGGAGACTGGGGCGGCGGCTCCGGCGCGTGGGGGCAGGACTGGGGGCGTTCCGAGTGGGGCGCGTGGGGGCGGGACTGGGACGAGGCCGGGGCCGGGGGTTGGACGGGGGAGTGGGAGGGGGCCCGGCCCTCGCGAACCGAGGACCACGAGGGATGGGGCAGTGCGTGGCAGGGGCATTACGGGGGGCGCTCGGGGGGTAGACGAAGGTCGGGCCCCCGCGGCGGCCGCCGGGGCCGGGGCCGGGGTGTCTGGGACGGCGGCGCCGGCTCTTGGGGGTCCGGCGGAGATGGAGCGAGGGCCCAACGCGGCGGCGGATTTGGTACCCAAAGTCAAGAAGTCGGTATGTGTGTGTGCGCACGGGGGGGGGGGATCAGTACTCAGAGCACTGTGATCTACGTCCATTTGTTTTGGTGAACGAATTTGTTTCGGTGGCCAGTGCTGCGCCTCGCCTCTTGTTTTCGTCTTCACTGACAAATTGCGACTCGTGTTTGGTCCCCCTGGTTTCCCGCACGAAGTTTGTGTGTGTGTGTGTGGTCCGGGGAAGGGAGCGGTTCATTTGCTTCGCCCAGCACTGAACATGCTTCCGTCACTGTCATCTTCATTAGACCGAAGGACGTCCAGGACAGCTCTGCTGTTCCTGAGGAGGTTTCTTTCCACCGCTTTTCTTGCTCTGTTCTTGTTTTTGCGGTTCTCAACTTGTGTGTGCGGGGGGCGGGCGGGCGCGGGGGGGCAGTCTGTGCGTTGAGGGTGCTCGGGCGGCATGAGCGGCAGGGGCCAAGTGTCGCGCACACCCCGCCTCCAGCAGCTGAGCACCAGCAGTCGTCCGCTGAGGTGCTTCACCGTCAACCGCGGGCGGATAACCGCCACCGGCTCCTGCTGCTCCTTCTTCCCTCTTGGCTGACCGTTGACCCCACCCCCACCACTTCTGTCTGCCCCCGGGGGCCCCAGGCGGCAGACGGTTGCGTTCCAAGCCTTTCCAGAGCCACCACCAACTGCAGTGGCAACCGGACATGTCACTACTGTCCGGCAGCGGAGCGCACTCACCCCCGCACCACCCGCCGCTCGGCAATATCCGCTCCTGTTGCACCCGGAGCTCAGTAGGAATCGGCTGCGTCCCGTGTCCGACGCAGTAAGACTCAGCGCCTTCTGATCACGCCTGATCTGCCGGACGCTAGTGGCACGTCTGGTGGCAACCTCTTCGCCAACCCTCTCCAGCCTCGGCCCCTTGAAGTGCCTCTCGACCCCATGCCCCATCCCCCACTTCCGCAGTGCCCCCTCGCAGCCGCGCATCTCCGTGCCCCCGCCCGTTTTGCAGCTTCCGGTGGTGGTGCGGCCCGCCGGTCCGGCCGTGGGGGCGAGAGGCAGGGCCCGGGCCAGTCCTGGAACCACGCGAACTTGCAAGGCCGTGGCCTCCGCCGCAGTGCAGAGGCTGAGGAGCAGTGGCTGCAGGACGACCCGGAGGCGGCGGCGGAGGAGGCGGCCACCCGCGCGGTCCGGGACGGGGCGAGGGACGAGCCCCTCGATCCGCTGGGTATGCGCGCAGCCGTCGGTGGAGGGAGGTCCTGAGCGGGGGGGTGTCCTCGGGAACCGGAATTGCACTTCAGGAAGGCATTTCCCGGGAAGGCCGTCCCGGTGGCATGCTACCCCCCCCCCCCCTTGTGCCAAGCTACAGCGGGCGTAGGGACCGTATTAATTTGGGACTTTTGCGTAGCTATTACAAAGGGGGGGGGGGGTACAGGCAGGGAACGATGTATCGATTCCAATAGTTGAGGGTAGTTGGGAAGTAGCGGGAATCGAACCCGGGATCGTCATTGAACGCATCCAGACCCTCATTCATGGCATTTCTGATCTCGATTGGTCGGCCCCGCCCGGTTCGAACACGCCCCCTTCTCAGCACCTCCTCTGCCTGGCACTCTGCGGGACAGGCCGGGAATCGAACTCATGCCCCGGGTACCCCGAGTTCACGCACACGCATCCCCTGGCATCCGTTGCACAGCTCGCGAGGCGATGTGAGCGCGACTGAGTACAGTGGGGGAAGGGAGGAAGGGACCTTTGCCCCTGACCCCAGCCATTGAACACTCGGACAGCGAACACAGAGAACATGATCTGGCACACTGAACTGAGAGCAATGAAGGCCGTGGGGGCAGGCACGGTTGGAGCTGATTGCAGTGAAGGAGACCTGACCCATTGTCCCCCCCCCCCCCCCTGGATCGATTTCATAGTGGGAAATAATGACGTTTACAGAAGAAAATTTTGATTTGGGCTTTGTTTGTACACAAACTTTTGGGTTCTAGACCCTCTCCCCCCCCTCCTCTCTTCTAATACACGCTTGATCACAGTAACAGTGCCAATAGGACAGACAGTATGTCGCATGCCGGCAGTCATTATGATTATGCCGAGTAACCACACATCAAACAAACCGGGCCCTTTTCGAAGTTTGATCGTAGATATGTGCCTGGCTATGACGGATGGACGCCTAGTGTTTGATCCTGGTTGTACACAACGTATCTTCATGGACCAACGAACTGATGCAGTTCGAATGATGATTGCGCCTTCTAAGGGGGAGTACCTGCCGCGGTGCGCGCGCGGTACAGGTACTGGGGTTGTTCCGTAGACCCTTTCATCCAGAGCCAATCAGGGGGAATGGTAACGCCTCAGAGCCCAGCAGGTACCATCTACAACTCCTCTCCCGGTAGACCATCTCCCGGAGAAGTTGTTCAAATGCCTGACGCGGTGTGCGCACGGTGCACGCGCGGTGCGGATACCCCCCCCTAATTCTTATTGGCAAAGGCGAGGGAAAGCAGAACGGAACAGTGGAAAACGGGTGAAATTGTTGGGGAAACTGGGAAGGTTCATCATCTTTGGCGTTGTGCTCATGATTGGCAACGGCGCAACTGCGGCCCACACACCACCGCCCCAATGAACGCCGCCTCCCAGGGCCCGGGCCTATCCCGCCTCACCCCCTCCGACCGCCCCCTGGCACTGTTTGGCGCCCGCTGCTGCGCACCCCCATTGACACGGCAGATCTGCCGGAGGAAACGGGGGACGACTGGATCGCCCGCATGCCCCTCTACCCCGTGAACGCAGCGGATGTGGAGGTCGACGACGACGAACTCATGGAAGCGGAAAAGGGGGTTCTGGGGACGTATTACAAGGACGAGACTAGCTACAGCAGCACCGTTTGGCGCGATTTGGATGGGACCCTCCGCGCCGGATGGGGCCATGTGCTGACGGCGGAGGAGCGGAAGGTGACCTTCGCCCTGAAGCGTGCTCTTGCAGACCACCGTGTTGGGTTCTGTGATGCGCTTGCGCGTGCACACACTTACCTCTACCGACACAAACACAAGCACCACGGGGGGGACGTCTCCTCGGTTCTGGTACGCGACTCCCCCCCCCCCCCCTGGGGGCCTTCGGCCCACTTCTATTGGGGGGGGAGTCGCGTATAAAAGCGAGGAGACGTCCCCCCCGTGACAAGCACACACACACACACACACACAGCCCTCGCAGTTGGAGCATGATCTGAAAGATTTGGGCGTCACACACACACATACACACACATATACTCTGAGACGAGCCAGCAGGGCAGATATGATAGTTTGTTATGTCGTATAGGAGAGGTGACCGCTGCCAGGGCCCTGTAGCCCGGAGGGCGGGGGGTATTGCCTGTTGCCCCCCCCCCCCGGACTTCCGCAGGGATGCATGGGGTCGGTCTTGGGGAGGGGTAGGGCACATGCGCATGCAATGTGTGTATTGTCGCACTGTGGCGGGATCTAAGGGTCAGAAGCTGCGGTGTTTTGGCAGCACCTCTGTACATATGGAGATCCAGAGCCCGTCAGGGCAGCCCCCCTGCAGGGCCGAACACCGAACTGATGGTTTGCAGTAGCGGTAGGATGTAGGAATGTTAAAGCTCGCAGTTTGAGCA
>OZ038397.1:25923845-25968845 GCA_964036045.1 Eutreptiella sp. 'Long Island Sound 2002' | reverse complement strand
CTGCCGCTGCCCCCGCCCATTCCGCTGTCCATGTACCCGCCCTCAGTCCGTACGTGTACCGAGACGCAGAGGGCCACCTGTGCGCCGGCTATGGGCACCGACTGACGAAACTCGAGCAAGAGAGGTTTGAGGAGGGCGACCTGGTGGATGACGTGACTTTGGAGGGGTGGTTTCAGGTCTGTGGTGCTCGTCTGGCAACCGCCAGTGGTTGTCCGTCGACCAGATTGGCCGAGGGGGTACTCCGTCTTTTGTGTGGTCGCATCCGACTTCAAACACGGGTGCCTACGACGCGGCCACATCGCCACAGTGCATGGGGCCTTCGGAGCCCCGTTCGTGCTTCGGTGCCCCCTCGCACACTCTGTGTTCGCAAGGGCGTTTTGCTTTCGACAAGCTTTTTTCTTTTTGTGTTGCTGTTGTGGAAAATGTCGATCTCCAACCGCCGTCGGTTACCTTCCGGCCGCCATCGGTTACTCTTCAATTACCGCCGGTTACCCTTCAACCGCCCTTGGATACCCCCCAACCGTTGTTGGTTGCCCTTTCACTGCCGTCCAGTTGTGTACCATAATCACGAGCAGGCTGATGGACGCCCAAGTTTTCCCTTTCTTTCAAAACGTGATGGTACCCGCCCCTGTGCCGCAGGATGACCAATTGGGCCAGGCCCCTGACGAAGAGGACATGCTGTTCGGCGATGGTGTGGATAGGGGGCCGATGTACAACGATGAGCTTTTCCCCTACACCAAACACGATTTGTTGTACAGAGTTCCTGCGGAGGAGGGGGACGCACCCGTAATACCAGAGGTACGAAGTGCGTTCCTGTTTCCATGGGTAAAGGATGCGCCTGCCTGCTGCTGGATCAGGGAGCATTTCGTGGTGCCGTCTGATGTTGGGGTGGACTGCAACCATCGATTCAATGACCCCTGTCATTTTTGATGAGGCCAATGGTGCACTCTGCTCCAGAATGACCGCCATTGAGGAAACCCAAAACACCGTCGAAGAGATGCTGCGCACCAACAATAGTGCCGTGACCTGATGCGCATTGTGCGTTTGCCTGGCACTGCATCTCTGACCATCCGAATGCTCAGCGTGAGCACCGTGACTCGGCATGTCATCAAAGGCCCATCCGAAAGTCAATGTGCCACCAAATCTGCACAGGCCAGTGTTAGGCGGCCCAAAAATTGCTTTGCGGGGGGCGGATGGCATGGGCACCCGGCGAAGGAGGGGGGGGGGGTTCCAGAAATGGGCTTCCGTGCCGGGCCCTTTGTTTTGTGTAAGGACGGATGTTGCCACCAAAGGCGCCGGAACACAAATTTTGGCCCGGAAAATTTTTTTCACGAAAAAATTTTCCCCCACGTATGTGGAGTCAAAATGATCAGCGCGACATGGGGATCATTTTGAGCCATGTATGTTGGGGTCGGACCCCCCCCCCCCCCTGGCACGGCAGGTAGGGCAGCCCCAGCCCAACCCCCACCCCCCCGGCACGGCGACCAAGGAGGGGGAGGGGGGGGGTTGGGCAAATGGGCTTCCGTGCCATCCCCCCCCCCCCCGCAAAGCAATTTTCTTCCCGCCTTACCTCGTTGTATGCAAACAAAGCAGAGGCTGTGGCATCTTCCCCTGAGACCCCCGAAATTTGAGTCGGTGCCGTGACGGCTGTGGCCACTTCACTCCACACATACGGTCCTCGAGTGGAAGCCCGGGTGTCTGCATCCGGAGTGCGAGGGCAGGGGAGAGGAGAGGCCACGCCACTGCCTTCAAATGCAGCAGAGCCTTCTTCCACTGGGCATGGGCGAGTCGGGTCAGATGGCACGTGGATCTGCAGGCCTCGAATGTGCGTTTTGGTGGATGGGTTCAGTTGTATGATGATCCGAAGGATGGCGGAAAAAATGTTTTGTCGGGAAAGGGGACTCCTTCGGCCGGGCCTTTGTAAAAAGTCGTTTGTTTGCTTTGGTGGTGTGCCTGCAGCGTGTCACACAGGGGCTTGCGACGCTGGGAATTGGATTCTGTGGTGATCGCCGCCACTCCCACACTGTCGCTGGCGGTGTGTTTGTCCGCCGCAGATGCGTCAAGGTTTTGTGGTGTACAATGGCTGAGCAAGGCACTCTGTGGGCAATCCCAAAGAGCCCCCGCTTGGAACGGGGGTGTGTGAGGGAAGGGGCCTTTTTTGGCAGCCTGCCCGAAGAGCCCCTGCCAAAAGGGGGTTCCCAACGACGGCGCCCCAGGAACGCGGAAACGACACCAGCGGGAGCACCGGCCGCAGCGGCCGACAGAACGCAGCGACCCGACGCAACATGCGAAGGGAAGACCGGGTGACTGTCCAGGGCCCCGTAAAGGAGCAACAACCCGACGGAATGTCACACGGGGGGTTGGGTGGAGGAGGCCAATGCACCGCGGCCACGGTGCATTGCCTGCGTACTTTGGGGCTTCCAAATCCTGTCGGCTGCAGGTTGGGTTCGATTATCTCTCTCATGTGGCTCCTGTGGTCAACACGCCATGTGGGCGGTGCACAACGCAGTACAGACAGTGTTGGCTTCGAGCAACTTGACATTGGGGTGTGTGGGGGGGGGGTCAATGTCGGGAGGGGCGCTTCACAAACGGCGCTTTGTCGCCCCCTCCCCCCCCCCCACTCCCCAGCCCCCCCACCGTTGCCGGTGGGTTTTTGGTCCGGCCGCTGCCACAACCGTCGGCCATGCCCCTGTGTGGCCTCTCCTGCGGCCCCCACAGATGATCGTGAGCACCTACGACACGGAGCCGGATGCCGAGACCCTGGAGCAGCTGGAGAACGAGGCGGGGGTGGTGTACGACCCCACGCTGCTGCCGGGCTGGCATCAGGGCCTCGTCACGGGCTGGAACGATCCGAAGGCGTTCGGGTGGATCATGCCCCTGAAGGTCTGTCTGTGCACCGGCGACCAGGAACGTCCAGTGCGGCGGCCTTGGCCACCGCGCGCCCGTCCCTGGGGTCGCTCGCGCAACTCTCGCGTCCGGCGTCTTTACATTGGGACGGTGATTCATGCGACTGTTTTTCTTTTTGACGCGTCTTGGGACATCAAAGACGCAGTCTCTTACACCAGTTATGCCCCGCTGATCCCACATTCTCCGCGGCATTGCTCCCACACAAAGCTGGTGCCCCCGATTTTGTACCGTTGAAGTGGTCACGGTTTTATTGGGGGATCGAATGCGCCGCTTTGGGGGTCGGATTTGGGTCCGCTGACACAACCGAACACCTGTTGCCGCGCGTGCGGGCGCCGGCTAAGTTTTGGTCGCAGCAGTCATCATGGGGGTGTCGCGTGCGCGCCCGTCCGGACCTCCCGCATCCGGTTTCTGCCGTTTTTGCGTCGACGTCGTGCGGGCGGTTTCTTTCCTGGATCGGAGGGGGGGGGGATTGGGTGATAGCAGTGATGACCACGCCTCTGTGCCGCAGGACCCTCAAAGCATCAACGACGGCAAGGACTTGTTTGTGCACGCGTCGGAGATCAACATCAACTACCCGCAGTATTACAAGTGTCTGGAGGAGGGGGATATGGTATGCCCCAGTGGCTTTGTCTGGGCCTGGCAGGGCAGGGCGGTGGGCGGGTCGGGGCGCTGGGCGGGGCGCTGGGCGGGTCGGCGCGGTGGGCGGGGCGGTGGGCGGGGCGGTGGGCGGGGCGGTGGGCGGGTCGGGGCGGTGGGCGGGGCCGTGGGCGGGTCGGCGCGGTGGGCGGGGCGGTGGGCGGGGCGGTGGGCGGGGCCCGTCGTGCAGTGGCCTGTGCGCACGCCTGCGCCTTCCTTTCCGCAGTAGTGCGCCCTGCGCCGTGGGGGTTGCCTGGTTCACCGACGCCGGGGGAAGGGGGCCCCTCGCCCAGTGCTGCTGCCCCAGTGTTGACGAGGGCTGTACGGGCGGCAGTCGCGGGTGGTACGAAGGGGTCATGGGGGGGGGGGGCGTGTGAGGAGGACGCCAGCGCGGTCCTTGTGCTACTCCCCGCCGCACGGGGGCTTGCACGGTCCCCGCTCTCAAAGGGGGTGTCGGTGTCCGCTCTCGCTGTCCCGCGTGGCCGCAGGTGGAGTTCAAGCTCATGCGGGACGAGTCCGGCAACATCGCGGCGTCGGACGTGCGGGCGCTGGATGGCAAGCCCATCATCAACATCCCGCCTGCCACCGCAGATCCCAAAGTGGTCCAGTCCTACCGACAGGTGCCGGATGAGGGAGTGCGCGCGCGCGGCGCTTCCACCGCGCCCTCCCGCACTCATGCCCGTGCACCGAGGCACGCGTGCTGGGGCACGGGCATGCGGGCGCGTGCACAGCGCAGCACAGCGCCGCTCAGTACTGCACACGGAGGAGGGGCTCGGGTCCCCGCCACTGTTGCAGTGCTCTTGCAGTGCTGCGTGTGTTTGCTTTTGTTGGGCTGTGTGGGTGTGGGCGGGCGGGCGGGCGGGCGGGTGGGGGAGTGCTTCCCTGTTTTTGTGAGGAGGCTGTGGAGCTGGACAAGGATCCAGTGGGGATTGCTCTCCAGGCGTCACATTGGTCAACCCCCCCCCCCCCCTGATCAGAAGGAGCAGTGGCGAGAGGCCAATAGGCGCCGCCAAAGGCAACCCCTGCAACCGCCGCCGGCCACCGCCCGAATGTGACCGACCGTATGGGCACCCATTCCATACACGGTGGGTCCCCTCCAGCGGCCGCCAGGGCCGGGGGGGGGGCAGGTGTCAAGGGTTTGCGATGGCGGCAGGCTGGCCTGTTAGGCAGTCGTTACCCACTGGTTGCCGCTTAGCAATTGGTGCTGTCAACAGGACGGCGGAGGCAAGTGCCCCGAGGGCGTTCCCTTTGCCCCCTTGCCACCCCAGAACAGCGGGTCGTGTGGTCCGGCTGTTGTAGCACAGGACCTCTGACCACGGGGTCGCGCGCGCGGCATAAGGTAAGGAAAGTGGTCTCACCGGGCCGCCGGGTTTACCGCGGCAGCCGGTCTAGAGACTACAAATACAAACACACACAAATGCACACGCCCGCCCGCACGCATTCGCGCACGCACACTGCGCATTCTGCTTTCACTGTGCTCAGGGTAACGTCTGGTTCGAAGAGCAGCGGCAGCGGCAGAAGGAGAGGCAGCAGAGGGTGAAGCAGGAGCAGCTCGAGGAGTGGCGTGCGTCCCGCAGCATCAGAGCGTTGCCTCAGCAGAAGATCTAGGCCACGCTGGCGGATGGGCTGAGGTCAGGGTCCAGCTCCACATCGCCCCATTTTTGCAACACCTTCTTTCTGTCCAAAGCATTTTCCACCGGGCTGCTGTGCCACCCGATATTGGAGCCCCCGGTCCTCACACTGCCCTTTGGTAAGGGGCCTGACCCCCCCCCCAACCTCTTTCCCCTCCCGGCATTCAGGAGGCTCAACCGACCCCCCCCCTTCGAATACCAATTTCCCTCCTTCCCACTCCTTTTTGCGTACCTTTCACGCGTTGCAATCCAGTAGCTCTTCGTAGGTGGCGACGTTAAACAGGGTTGGTCTGCCAAAGGTCCCTCTACACCTTCACTTAGCTTACCTTAGTTAGGTCTTGCCCCCTCCCTTCCCCCACCCCTGGGCTTGCCACGGCAGCACCATACCTCTAGTCCCTGAAGCCCTGCATTTGCAGAGTCATGGGCCTCTGTTGTCGCACTGGCGGTCATGTCAAGTGTTATACATTTATATATTCGCGTTTTGCTGTGGCGTTCTGAGCCGAGTTGTTGTGCCTTTGAAGTTTGTGTCTGACCACAAATTCACCCGCCGCGGCCACTGTCTAGCCCCACACGCCTGAACCGCGGGTGCCATGCCACATGCCTTGCCTGCCCGGCCACTCCTGCGTCCCGGGAGGGAGGGAGAAGGGGAGGGAGCCTCCAGACGAAGGGGGGTCTCGAGATAACTAGATGTGGCTATGGACGGCCTGTGGACAGAGGTGTGTGGACAGCAAAAACAGTCAAACGACCCCGGCAACAACCAGCACATCCTCAATACGCCAATTATTGGGCGCCGCTGACACGCAAGCGGCACATCCCGCACCAACCAACACAACCCCCCGTACGTCAATTACTGGGCTCCGCGAACGCGGAAACGACACCAGCAAGAGCACCGGCCGCAGCGGCCGACAGAACGCAGCGACCCGACGCAACATGCGAAGGGAAGAACGGGTGACTGTCCAGGGCCCCGTAAAGGAGCAACAACCCGACGGAATGTCACACAGGCGGGGGGGGGGGGTTGGTTTCTCTGGAGATGTGTCCACTGGGTGACAACTGTTTTCGGCGGCTGCTCAACGGAGGGTCACTGATGCTGGCAGTTGGTCACAGATGCTCACCAAATGGCCACTGTAGCTGGGGTGAAAAGTGCAAATGGGATCACAAAACGTGCTCAGTAGGTTGCGTTGTACACAGGAGTGCAGGAATGCATGGTCAGCGGAGAGGCAGCGCATGGTCACTGCTGTTTGGCAAATATTCACTGCTGCTCACAAATATTCATTGAAGGCTGGCGGAAGGGGAAGGGGGAGTGGCGGAGGGGCCGACGGCACAATGTTGTGAGCAGACCGCTGCTGGCCGCCTCCCCTGGCCCTGTGTTGCGCACAATCAACTTCGGTTGTGGGGAGCACCGCATTTCAGGGCCATTGCGCAGCAGGCCGCCTGGCGCCAGCAATAGGCGCTATTTCTGCACAATATGCTCCTTTGTTCTCGTGTCCTCCTGCGAGAGATGTGACTCTCCCTGACAAACAATCAGAACACGGCGGCAATGAGGGTCTGGCGAGAAAGGAGGGCTGGTTCACAAATCAAGGCAATTTTGCAAAAAACAAGTGACATCAGAGAAAGCAAGTTTTTTGACCAAGGGGTGGGCGTTGCACAAGGGGGGCGGGGGACAACAGCAGCACCAACGGCCAGAATCGTGGATGTTGGAAAACTCAATGCTATCATTGTGTTGTGGGCATCAGTGCAGTAGGCATTTTCCCTTCTGAAAACTGAAACCAGCCGTGCACTTGAAGTACCAACCGGCATATTTACTCAGCCTTGATGGCATCCCCCCTCCCCTCCCCCCCCGACCCCCTGCGCACACGACCCTCTATGTCACATTTTGTGCCCCCCCCTCCCCCTTGCGTAAGCACCGCCTTGTCCAAGCACCGGGACCCGTTCTGACCGTCACTTTTACCGAATTTTCTGACCACGATTTTTATGGTCAGAAACTAGGCAAAGCGTGATTGTGTGCCGATTGTAGAGGGAAAGAGGCGCTGTGTCATGCTTGTGATGAGTCCTCTTGCTCATAAGAACATTCTGCTTGGTATTGCACCCCACTGCTCTTTGTTTTGGTGTGACAAACAAACCCATTCCAAAGCCTGCTGCCGAGCCTGCCGCAAAGCCTGCACCAAAGGGCAAGCATTTGCAATTGTTCAAGATGAGGCGCACGGTTGGAAAGGGCTTCTATTCCACAGCCCCTGATGCCCCTGATGGGCAGTGAGGACCTCCAGAACTTGCTGAAATTTCCCTACACATTGTGTTCTAGTGCCCTGTTGTGACTATTGTGCTTAGGGTGAGGTGCGGGCAGGTTTTCGGGACATGCGTTCTTTTGATACCGTGCGTCGTGCGCAAGCATGGGCTTGTCTAAGCACCAGGATCCGGTCTGACCGTCACTTTCCTGACTTTCCTGTGCTTGCGCAGGGGGCGTTTGTCTACTCACCCTGTCCTCGCCTTTTTCTGCTACTAGAATTTTGTGCAGTCACCACAGTGATGGTTCCACTGAGTAAAATGGGTACAGTTGGACATTGCTGAACATGATGTTGTCTGTTGCCCACGCGTGTGCACCCCTGGTTTCCAGAAAGCCCCCACCACGCCAAGGCATGCCTTTGTTGTTTTCTTTGCTTTCTGCCTGCAGTTCCGTCGACAGGAACATTGAGGACCCGCTCACAAGACTGTACACCCCCCCCCTTTGTATAAGCTACGCCCTTGTCCAAGCTACAGTAGGCATAGGAACCGTAATAATTGTGTACGTAATTTAATTACGTACGAAATGTAGTGCGGCCACATAAGACACGGGTTGGTCGTCACATTTGCCAATTTCAGCACATGTGGCCCCCTGCTGGTGCACCAGCAATTTTTTTTTCAGTCTGATGCATCCCATAGGTCCTGAATTGCCAATTTCAGCACATGTGGCCTGCGCACGTGTGTGCTAGTAGTTGTATGTGTTGCGCACAAGCCACGCCCTTGTCCAAGCTACAGTAGGCGTAGGGACCGTGATAATTGTGTACATTGGCGCAGCTTATACAAGGGGGGGGGGGGTAAGAGTGTGTGTGTCTGCCTTTTGCGTTCTCTGCAACCTCCATCCACAGGGTCATTCTTGTCTCACGGCAGCCATGCTACAGCTAAGGTTGGCTGTCGTGAGGGCCAACAATTTGGAAAGCAGTGCCAAAGGCGCCACCCATGGGTGGGAGGGGACCCCAGGCACCGCCGCTTCCCCCCCCACCATGGTATTCTTTGGTATTTTGTAATAATTTTTGAGAAATGAAAATACCAAAAAAATATGCACAAAAAAACAAAACAATACCCTTCAAGTATGTACCAAAAAAATACCAAAAAATACTAAAGGATACCAAAAGGAGCGGTTCTAGGGCGTAGGCCCGGCCCATGGGTGGGGGGGAAACCCAGGCCCCGCCGGTCCCCCCCCCCATCTATTGTTTTCTTTGGTATTTTTCAATAAATTTTGAGAAATCAAAATTCCAAAAAAAAGGCAAAAAAACCAAAACAATACCACTCAAATATGTAACAAAAAATACCAAAAAGTACCAAAGGATAGCAAACGGAGCGGTTCTGGGGTATGGCCACCGCCCATGGGTGGGAAGGGACCTCAAGTCCCGCCGCTTCCCCCCCAACTTTGTTATTTTTTGGTATTTTTCAATAATTTTTGATGCATGAAAATAACAAAAAATTACGAAAAAATATCACCCCTTTTTCTATCAAAATCTATGAAGGGGAATCATACACAGACCTCATGGGATGGGAGCGGCCTGAGAACATGGAGGGCGCCGCTTCCCCGGTTCCTTTGAATCTTTTTCAATTTTTTCGGTTAATTTTGGTACATTTTTTGGGTTTTTTTTAGATATTTTGTCAATAGATTTGGACAGAAATTATGTATTTTTTTTGAAATTTTTTTGACAAATTTTCATTCCCAATGGAGGGAGCTTTTGGAGGGGAATTTTGGTGGGAGGAGGATGAGGTAGAGGATCCCCTTTAATGGAATATGTAGATGGAGAACTGCTCTAGGACATTTTGGTTGGTTGGGAATAGCGGGGGGGGTACATCTTTGGTGGGTATACTTGGAAGGGGGAAGTTTGGGGGGAGTTATCTTTGGAGGGAGTAGTTTAGGAGGGAGGAGGGACAACCCTAACCCTAACCCTAACCTAACCGAATTTGTAACCGTTTTGAAAACCACCAGTTGTGGGTAACTCAAAAAGTTAGCCTTCACAAGTCGCTGGGCGGCTGAACCGGCACTGGTTAAGACAGGTCCGCGGTCCTAACTAACCGTAAAACCGCCAAACCGACACATCTATGCACAAGCCCCTGGTTCAAATTTTTCATTTTTTCTTCGATGGGACCTTCAAGACACTAATTTGACTATTTTTTATGCCAGGCAAAAGCCTAACTCTAACCCTAACCCTAACCCTAACCCTCACCCTAAGAATGCCGGGTGAGGAGTCAAGGCGGGGGAGGGTAGAGGAGAGGAGTTTAGGGGGGTAGACGTCATACTAGAGAACTTTGGCACGGAAACAATGTGACAATGCCGCTTTTAGATCAAAAAGGATGAGGAAGGAGTTATGAGAGGGAGAGGTTTGAGGGAGAGAGGTTTGGGAGGGAGGATTTTAGGGGAGGGATTTGGTGGGGAGTAATTTAGGGGGGAGTAATTAGGGGTGAGAAATTAGGGGGGAGTGAATTAGGGGGGAGTAGTTTAAGGGGGAGGAATTAGGGGGGAGTGAATTAGGGGGGAGTAATTTAGGGGGGAGTAATTAGGGGGGAGTGAATTAGGGGGGAGTAATTTAGGGGGGAGTAATTAGGAGGGAGAAATTAGGGGGGAGTGAATTAGGGGGGAGTAGTTTAAGGGGGAGGAATTAGGGGGGAGTGAATTAGGGGGGAGTAATTAGGGGGGAGTGAATTAGGGGGGAGTAATTTAGGGGGGAGTAATTAGGAGGGAGAAATTAGGGGGGAGTGAATTAGGGGGGAGTATTTTAAGGGGGAGTGAATTAGGGGGGAGTAATTTAGGGGGGAGTAATTAGGGGGGAGTGAATTAGGGGGGAGTAATTTAGGGGGGAGTAATTAGGGGGGAGAAATTAGGGGGGAGTGAATTAGGGGGGAGTAATCAGGGGGGAGCCATCTACCGGACTTGGTCAACAAACCGTCTCCAAGCCGAGTTGGCTCGTCGCGGTGGTCCCGGGTTGAGCCGGGGGGAACGAATGGAGTACACCGCTTTGCAAGAGGTCTTGGAGGAGCGCGAGGTGCCCATGAAGCCCGAGCCGGCCCCGATCCAAAGTCAACCCACGAGCTCTTCATCGGCCCCGGCATCCGCGAGCCAAGGGGAGAAGTCCAAAAAGCGCCCGCGGTCCTCCGCCGCGCCCGCATCCCAAAAGAAGGCGAAGACAACCGGCAAGAAGCCGGGGAGGGGGGGGGAGAGGAAGGGGGGAGGGCGAAAGAAGGGGAGCACAAACAAGAATGCGGGCTACCCAAGGCTCCATATCCTGAAGCCCCGGAGGAGGAAGGACCCCCGCCCTGAGTACACCTTGATGGACCTCATGCAAAGGCTTTCGAACATTTCGGAGCAAAGGGAGTACAAAAATCGTGACGAAGCCGAAGACTTCGATGCGCTTGCGCAGTGGGCAATGGGTCCCAAGCCCATCAAAGGGGGGGAGCAGACCCTGTGGCGGCTTGCCCGGGCCAACCTCCTGCCGGGAGACGAGCACCCCCCAACCGACGAGAGCGATGAGGAGGTGGAGGAGTCCGAGGAGGGGGACGAGGAGGAGGACAACGAGTTGGACCTCTTCGAGGGTCAATCGGCCGCGGAAGACGTGAAGGAGGACGAGGCGGACCCGTTCGCCATGGACGTCGGCGTGAAGGAGGAGGAGGACTCGCCGCCTCCTGTGGAGGCCGGGTCCCCGGACCAACGGACGTGGCAACAAATGTGGGCAAGTCTTGAAGGACCCGAGAGGGAGGCAAGCCCGGATATGATCAATGTCGAGGAGGCGGACTCACCGCCCCGGTTGGATGACGATGCACTTGCTGACTTGGCGGAGGCGGTAGCAAACGATGACGAGGCGGGGATCCGGGCGGTCATGCACCCCCCGAGCCGCCCGGTGGAGCCCCCCCGGCCCATGGTGGAGGTGGGTGCCCAAACGGAGCGCCCCGTGGTGCCGCCCGCAACCCCCGAGGACTCGCTCTTGCGGTTCCCCCTGGCCCTCATGGTGATTCTCGGGGCCTACCCTGACGACCCCGCCTACCGGGTTATGGGGCTGAGCGGTAGTGGGCCCGCGGCGTGGCGGGCCCGGCGAATGTTGATCGCGGGCCACTTGCTCTTCTTCTCCTTCTTCCGGGCGGCACTCGAGTGGCTTATGGAGGTCTATGGCTTCGGAAGGTGTGCGCCCTTTGCGTACGCCCTCGCATGGAACGAGGGGGAGTTCAAGGAAATGCTCCGCCGTGGCACGGGGGCCCCGACGGACAACGAGGCGCAATTGGTGGCCGAGGTATACGCCGCGCCCTACCCTAGGGTTGTGCGGGGGTCCGGACCCGCAAGGGAGGCCCCCCAACCGCCGGGACCGCCCCCGTGCCCGCGCCCGTGGCCCCCCCAAGCGCCGCCGCCGCCCCCATGGCCCCCCCAAGTGCCGCCGCCGCCCCCGCCGAGCCGCCCCGCAACCCCTTCGCGGCTGAGGTCGCCGCCGCCGCCGAGCCGCCCCGCAACCGCTTCACGGCTGAGGCCGCCGCCCCCGTGGGGAGCCCGGGCGCCCCTCTGAACGCCGGGGCCGCCCCCGTCAAGACCAGGGGAGCGCCCCCAACCGCCGGGACGGCCCCCATGCCCGCCCCCATGGCCCGCCCAAGCGCTGCTGCCGCCGCCGCCCGCCCTCAAGACCATCCACAAGTGTCGCTCGGCGCCGTCGTGCCGGTCCGCCCCCCGCGTGTGGCGCTCCGGAGCTCGCCGGCCATGTCTTACGCGGCTGCCAAGCACAATGTCAAAAAAGCAGCTCAGTGGGCCCCGCAGCCGCGCCGGACCGCCGCGTCAGCCCCTTCGCGGACCCCGACCCAAGTGAACCCGTGGTACCCCCCCGGAATCGCCCCGTCGCAGGGGAGGGGCAGGGGTGCCGGGAAGGGGGGTGCCAAGGCCGACGGCGGAAAAGGCCACAAGGGTGGCAAGCCTGAGTAGGCCACGTAAGCAAGCAGCCGTAGGACCCGAACAACACCCCGCCCAAACCCCCGGAACCCAAAGCGCAAGGTCGAGGGTTGGATAGGGGGAGCAAGGGGTCGGGGTTCCGCACAAGCAACCGTAGGGACCGAGGGTGGGGAAGGGAGGGACGGACGACCGGGAGGGAGGGAGAGGGCCCAAACCGCAACCCGAACCAAACCCCGAGAACCCAAAGCGCAAGGTGGAGGGTCAAAGAGGGGGAGCAAGGGGTCGTGGGTCCGCACAAGCAACCGTAGGGACCGAGGGTGGGGAAGGGAGGGACGGACGACCGAGAGGGAGGGAGAGGGCCCAAACCGCAACCCGAATCAAACCCCGAGAACCCAAAGCGCAAGGTGGAGGGTCAAAGGGGGGGGCCAAGGGAGCGAGAGCCCACGGATGGGCCGAACACCGGACCCGCAAGCGCAAACAAAGCGGCCGCCAAAAAGTCCAACTCGAAAAATGCCTTCGTGTTTGTGCCATCTTGTGCAAGGGAGAAAGCGCATGTCGAGTGTTGAAGTTATTTTGTGGCTTGCACCAATAACTAGCATGTCCAAACATCCAAGTAAGTTCCAAAAGTACCAAATAAATTGCAAATTGATTTTTCACAAAAAAAATTGAAAATTTACCAAAAAAAATCCACAAAATTTTTAACAAAAAAAATTCACATAAAAAAATAAAAAAAATGTGAAAAAAATCATAACTGCATTTATCAAAAAAATATTCAACTATATGAAGGGAAGCGGTCTCAAGAAAGGACCGCCACTCAGGGGTCATAGCACTCAGGGGCCCTAGTCGGACCGTCACTTTTACCGAATTTTGTGACCACGGTTTTTTGGTCAGAATCTAGGCAAAGCGTGATTGTGTGCCGATTGTAGAGGGAAAGAGGCGCTGTGTCATGTTTGTGATGAGTCCTCCTGCTCATAAGAACATTCTGCTTGGTATTGCACCCCACTGCTCCTTGTTTTGATGTGATTTTTCAAACAAACCCATTCCAAAGCCTGCTGCCGAGCCTGCCGCAAAGCCTGCACCAAAGGGCAAGCATTTGCAATTGTTCAAGATGAGGCGCACGGTTGGAAAGGGCTTCTATTCCACAGCCCCTGATGCCCCTGATGGGCAGTGAGGACCTCCAGAACTTGCTGAAAGTTCCCTACACATTGTGTTCTAGTGCCCTGTTGTGACTATTGTGCTTAGGGTGAGGTGCGGGCAGGTTTTCGGGACATGCGTTCTTTTGATACCGTGCTCTTTTGATACCGTGCGTCGTGCGCAAGCATGGGCTTGTCTAAGCACCAGGATCCGGTCTGACCGTCACTTTCCTGACTTTCCTGTGCTTGCGCAGGGGGGGTTTGTCTACTCACCCTGTCCTCGCCTTTTTCTGCTACTAGAATTTTGTGCAGTCACCACAGTGATGGTTCCACTGAGTAAAATGGGTACAGTTGGACATTGCTGAACATGATGTTGTCTGTTGCCCACGTGTGTGCACCCCTGGTTTCCAGAAAGCCCCCACCACGCCAAGGCATGCCTTTGTTGTTTTCTTTGCTTTCTGCCTGCAGTTCCGTCGACAGGAACATTGAGGACCCGCTCACAAGACTGTACCCCCCCCCCCCTTTGTATAAGCTACGCCCTTGTCCAAGCTACAGTAGGCATAGGAACCGTAAAAATTGTTTACGTAATTTAATTACGTACGAAATGTAGTGCGGCCACATAAGACACGGGTTGGTCGTCACATTTGCCAATTTCAGCACATGTGGCCCCCTGCTGGTGCACCAGCAATTTTTTTTTCAGTCTGATGCATCCCATAGGTCCTGAATTGCCAATTTCAGCACATGTGGCCTGCGCACGTGTGTGCGAGTAGTTGTATGTGTTGCGCACAAGCCACGCCCTTGTCCAAGCTACAGTAGGCGTAGGGACCGTGATAATTGTGTACATTGGCGCAGCTTATACAAGGGGGGGGGGGGGCGTGTGTGTCTGCCTTTTGCGTTCTCTGCAACCTCCATCCACAGGGTCATTCTTGTCTCACGGCAGCCATGCTACAGCTAAGGTTGGCTGTCGTGAGGGCCAACAATTTGGAAAGCAGTGCCAAAGGCGCCACCCATGGGTGGGAGGGGACCCCAGGCACCGCCGCTTCCCCCCCCACTATGGTATTCTTTGGTATTTTGTAATAATTTTTGAGAAATGAAAATACCAAAAAAATATGCACAAAAAAACAAAACAATACCCTTCAAGTATGTACCAAAAAATACCAAAAAATACTAAAGGATACCAAAGGTAGCGGTTCTAGGCTGTTGCCGCCGCCCATGGGTGGGGAGGGAAGGTTGGCTGTCGTGAGGGCCAACAATTTGGAAAGCAGTGCCAAAGGCACCACCCATGGGTGGGAGGGGACCCCAGGCACCGCCGCTTCCCCCCCCACTATGGTATTTCTTGGTATTTTTCAATAATTTTTGAGAAATGAAAATACCAAAAAAATATGCAAAAAGAACAAAAAAATACCACTCAAGTATGTAACAAAAAATACCAAAAAATAGCAAAGGAGCCCAAAGGGAGCGGTTCTGGGGTATAGCCGCTGCCCATGGGTGGGGAGGGACCGCCGCCACCGCCCAAAGAATAACAAAGTTGGGGGGGAAGCGGCGGTGCCTGAGGTCCCTTCCCACCCATGGGCCGCGGCCATACCCCAGAAACGCTCCGTTTGCTATCCTTTGGTACTTTTTGGTTTTTTTTGTTAGAAACTTGTGTGGTATTTTTTTTGTTTTTTTTGCCTATTTTTTTTGGTATTTTCATGTATTTTTCAATAAATTTTGATACATGAAAATAACAAAAAATTACGAAAAAATATCACAACTTTTTGTATCAAAAATTATGAAGGGGAATCATAGACGGACCTCATGGGATGGGAGCGGCCTGAGAACATGGAGGGCGCCGCTTCCTTGGTTCCTTTGAATCTTTGTCTTTTTTTTTGGTAAATTTTGGTACATTTTTTTGGTTTTTTTTAGATATTTTGTCAAGGGATTTGGACAAAAATTATTTATTTTTTTTGAAATTTTTTTGACAAATTTTCATACATATTTTTTTTGGGAGTGAGAATTCTCAATGGAGGGAGCTTTTGGAGGGGAGTTTTGGAGGGAGGAGGATGAGGTAGAGGATCCCAATTGGTAGAATATGTAGATGGAGAACTGCTCTAGGACATTTTGGTTGCTTGGGAATTGGGGGGGGGGGTTACATCTTTGGTGGGTATACTTGGAAGGGGGAAGTTTGGGATGAGTTATCTTTGGAGGGAGTAGTTTAGGAGGGAGGAGGGACAACCCTAACCCTAACCCTAACCTAACCGAATTTGTAACCGTTTTGAAAACCACCACTTGTGGGTAATCCAAAAAGCTAGCCTTCACAAGTCGGTCGGCGGCTGAACCGGCACTGGTTAAGACAGGTCCGCGGTCCTAACTAACCGAAAAACCGCCAAACCGACGCATCTATGCACAAGCCCATGGTTCGAATTTCAACTTTTTTCTTCGATGGGACCTTCAAGACATTAATTTGACTATTTGTAGTGCCAGGCAGAAGCCTAATCAAGACTGAGTATTGGGACCGAGCTGGTGGGGGAGGGAACATCAGCTATGACTGGTGAGGGACATCAAGAATAATTCACACATTGATGGCTCTTGACACAGTGAAATCAGCTTGCAAGTGATTCGCATCACCACGAGGCCCACTTGCAAGGCTTTTTGGACTTCTGGGGGGACAAAGTGCCCCAAAATGGGCTCCAAATGGGCTCATTTCACCTATTTGTGCACCCCAAATGGTCTGGGAAAAATGCGCTTTTGACCCAGTTTTGACCCATTTTTCGTCCCAAAACAGCCCATTTTCAAGGCATTTTGGGATTTTCAAAGGACCAAAATGGGCCACCACAAGCTCAAAACGGTCCAAAAACACTTGTTTTAGCGTCGCACATGGTCTAGGATCATTTTTGAGAAAAGTCATCTTTTTGCGCCTACTGGACCCTGTTGACCCATTTGGGCACCCACCTGTTTGGGCTTGAGCTTGCAGCTTGCCGCAGCCTAGTGGGCCTAGTCATTGGGGTCTAGGCGTCCGTTTGGGCAATTTTGAGGGGTGGAAACCACAAAAAGTGGGGGTTTGCCGGTCGAGTAGGTGCCCTCGGAATCGCATTTTGAGCCATTTGGCCAAAGATATGGCCTATTCTTGGTTTGTGGCTGTGGGCATTTGGAGCTTTTGGTGTGCCTTTTTGGGCCGTTTCCGGGACATATCATGGAGTTAGAGGGCCGCAAAGAGCTCGTTGACACGGGGAAGTCAAGCCACACATGGAGTGTACCCACCGTTTCCCTTCGTTTGGCCGTTTTGAATGTGTTCCAGGGCTTTTCTGGCCCAAAAATGGCTGTTTTTGGCCCTAAACTGCAGTTTTTGAAACTGAGGTCCGCCACTTGCGAATCCCGTTTCCGGCCGCCACCGTTGAGGTTCTCGCTCAAACTTTGTGTGATTGTACTTCACACCCATAGGTATCATGCACCAAAATTGCAACCAAACCCAAAGCACCACGACGGAGGTCTGATTTGTACCCATTTCGCGCGTGCTGCTGCTTGCTTGCTTGGTTGCTGCTTGTTGCTTGCTGCTTCAGTTGCTGCTAAACCTGGTAGGTCCACCCTAGACACTAAAAAGGGTTATAAAACCAAGACTGGTTCCACCAGCTCGGTGATCCTAACCCTAACCCTCAGCATGCCGGGTGAGGAGTCAAGGGGGGAGACGGTAGAGTAGAGGAGTTTAGGGGAGTAGACTTTGGGGGCGTACCGTGCGCTGTGCGCGCGCTGTGCGAAAAGTAGGCCATTCTCCACCACCGGTAGGTAGTTTTTTGGGTGTAGGATTGCCGCAGGGTACTATTGCCATTGTGTGTCCTTGTAGCATCAACCCCCCCCCCCTTGTGGCGTGTATGCACCCTTGCAAACGGGCATCCTAAGGCCGGTATATGGTCATACATTGTCAGGGTGTCTGCCGCGGGGCATCATCTTTTGCTCTCATTTCTCAAACCCTCTATTGCATTCTCCATGGACTTTAATGTTGAAGATAGGGTGTTCTACACTCGCTCCAATGGGGTGCGAGTTCCTGCCACAGTGGTGGGGTTTGCGCCTGACGGATTACTCCACTTGGTCGAAAGACTTTGACCATGCGGCCGAAAACATATAATGATGTGCATGGGTATTATAGGGCACGGGTGGAACACTTGTTTGCCCACCTTTGGTCTTGGAGAGTAGTGCGTGACATTTGGCTGGGGTCCCATCAAGACTTGCATGCCAACACTCGCATACTTCTGCTCTTTTCACAATGCATGTTGCGAAGGCAGAAAAGGTATCAACCTTATGGCCCATGGGAGCACATTCCTTCTTCCATTTGGACAGAGGAAGAGGCCCCTGGGGTTGATGAGGAGGAGGAGGATACTTTCCTTTGCGAAGTTTGTGGCAAAAGGGACACATCGGAATGCTCCACGTGTGACCTTTACTTGTGTAGAGGTTGCATGGATGAGCATACTTGCGATATTGATGTTCCCGATTAGCCCCTAATATATTTTCAGGTGTTCTTTAACACCCGCAAGACAATTTTATTCTCTAAATTGCATTGTTTTGGACATTGGATAATTCTGAGAACACGACACGTTTGAATTTCGGACTTTTGAATTGCTCATGCATGCTTCTAGAGGTGGCAGGTTTTCAGGGCTGCTACCGGGGTAAACACCGTAATCACTGGTGCCGTGCGCGTGCTGTGCGAAAACGTCCCCTTTAGACTAGAGCAGTTTGGCAAGGAAACAATATGACAATGCCGCTTTAAGAATAAGAAGTATGAGGAGGAAATGGTGAGAGGGAGAGGTTTGAGGGGGAGAGGTTTGGGAGGGAGGAATTTGGGGGGGGGATGTTTGGGGGGACCTTTGGGGGGGAGTAGTTGGGGGGGGAGTGATTTAGGGGGGAGTGATTTAGGGGGGAGTGATTTGGGGGGGACCTTTGGGGGGGGAGTCATTTAGGGGGGAGTGATTTGGGGGGGAGTGATTTAAGGGGGAGTGATTTAGGGGGGGACCTTTGGGGGGGAGTGATTTAGGGGGGAATCATTTAGGGCAGAGTTATTTAGGGGGGAGTTATTTAAGGGGGAGTCATTTAGGGGGGAGTTATTTAGGGGGACCTTTGGGGGGGGGGGTGATTTAGGGGGGAGTTATTTAGGGGGGACCTTTTGGGGGGAGTAATTTAGGGGGGAGTTATTTAGGGGGGAGTTATTTAGGGGGGACCTTTGGGGGGGAGTGATTGAGGGGGAGTTATTTAGGGGGGACCTTTTTGGGGGAGTAATTTAGGGGGGACTGATTTAGGGGGGACTGATTTAGGGGGGAGTAACTTGGGGGGGACCTTTGGGGGGGATGGTAGTTTGAGGGGGAACGTTAGCGCGCCGGGCATCTTTTTGGACCCGTGCCCCTCTAGTGGCCTTTTAGGGGGTGCGCTAAGCGGGCGCACCTAGCACAGTGCAGCTATTTGGGCGCCTGGCTGTACTAGATACCCACACTTTGAGATACTAGGAGCATCATGGTGACCCCTAGCGTAGGTTTTGACTTCTGATTTTGTCTCCTTTGTTGGGGACCCCCGAGAATGCAGGGGTGACGTAGCATTTCCGCCCTCTTTTGGGCCCCAACCCCTGTTTGTCTTGTCCTCTTTTCGTTTTCGAACAGGGGATCACTTCTACTGTTTGTGTACAGATTTGTTGAAAATTTATTGTGTTTTTGTGAAGCAGCATGCAGGTCTTCCGCTCCCCGTTTAAGAGTGCGTCGTCTAAGGCCCCAGATCACGGAGCTTCGGGCTCTGGGGCGGACGCGTCGGCGCTGGACACCAGCCAGATGTCGCCTGAGGAGCTGCGCGCGTTGCTGCAGTCCCAGCAAGAGGCGATCGGACATCTACAAGCTCGGTTGGAGAGCCTGGCCGTCGCGGAGAGAAATACGGTGCCAGACTTGACCGCAGAGGCAGTGGAGCAGATGCTGGGGGGCGACAAAGTGGCCAGCTGGATGCGCCAGTCAGGCGAGGCGCTGCGGGACTACGTTAGAAGCGCAAGTGCTGCACCGGTCAGGCCATCCGACGTGATGGGCAATGCGATGGAATGCCCGAGGGGCGACAGGCTGGCCTACAGGATTTGGGGTATCATCCTCGACTCCCAGCAGGCGTACGCCCAGAGGTTCACGTCGGACTCCAACAGTCGGGCGGACCCGTCCAACCCGCTGGATGCAATGAGCTGGCCAGATGCGGTCAAAAACGGGGGACCGTCCTTCAAGTATAAAGGCATCGACTTCGCCATGCGACAAGGCGTCCTTCATTGGATGTCGAAGAAAGGAAGGTGGGTACCAATATCAGCCCGCCCGTCTGGTGAATGCCAGAGATGCGCAAAAGAGGGCGTCCCATCGGACCAGTTGAGGCATTGGCATTTCCAATGTCCCCACTGGTCCTGACGGGACTGCCCCCACTGCGGCAAGGCGGGGTGGGGTTGGCCCTGTTGGTGTGAGGATTCCAGGTCCACGCGTCCAACCCCCACACAAGAGGCCTCACCTGCCGCCAGAGCGACCTTCAGCGCGGCGGCGGCGGGGTGGGCAATGGCGATGGCGGCTGTTGGATCGTTTCGGGTGGCGGCCGTGGGAGTTCGTGGATGGGCCCCCAAGACGCAATCGAGATACCGTTCCGCTCTGTCCGCGGTGGCGAAATTTGAGGGTACCAGAGCTTTGCGGACGCCGCTTACTGACACGCCGTCTGAATTCTTGGCGTCAAGGGTCTCCATGGGACAGGCCAGATCCACCCTCAGGGGGTATGTGTCCGCGGTTCGAGCGGCAGAGGATGTTAGACTACTCCCGGGTTGTGTCCAGGCCATCCACTGGAGGATTTCGAAGTCTGGAAAACCGACACCGGGGCAACCATACCTTGGACCGGAGGGTCTCTGTCTCCTGTGGGCCAGAGCAAGTTCGCCGGTTGAGCAGGCAGTGGCAGTATTGGCGAGCCTCGGTTGGCTCCTCTTCTTGCAAGTCTCTGAAGCGGTGTCCATCACGCCAGCGGGATTGGAGAGTGATTTCGTGGTCCTGTTCGTCACTACCAAAGTTGGTGGCCACAAAGAAGTGCGGCGGCCGCTTTATGAGTGGGGACGGTCGTGGGTCCGGTTCCTCAGATGCTACGCCGAGGCCAGCTGCATCCCTGAAGGTCAACCGTTGGTTAGGGGAGGGGTTGAGGCAGTGGAGAGGATCTTCGCAGACCTCCTCCGCGATTCCCCGTATAGTGGCCACCGATGGCATTCCCTTGCGGCGGGGGGGCGCTGCGGCCGCCTTCCACCACTCCCCGAATGTGGCTTACTTCGTCTGGTGGGGGCGGTGGAAGAGGCTACTCTGACCCTGCGGTGGTTGGGGCTTTGGTGCTTCCATGGCCTGTTGGTGGCCAGGCTTCTGATGAGCGTTTGGCTGTGCTGTTGGCCGCCCTGTGGGGTGACCCCATGTATGCAAGCCCTGAGCGGAAGTCCACGAAGGCGACGATGGAGGTCTCAGTCCCGGTGCCTGCGGGCCCTGTGGTATCTCTTCCTGATATGGATGTGGCGACGAGTCGGAAGGAAGTGGGCGACGTGGGGTCTGATTCGGATTCTTCGTCCGTCCCCTTGGAGTCTTCGGACTCAGATGTCTCCACAGCAAGCGCCCGTAACATCACCACAAGACCCAGTCCGTCCGCTGGTCCAGGGGAACGCCCTCATCAGTTCACGCCGGGATCCAAACCTCAGGTTGACGGGAGCGGCAGGAGGAAGCTGCGATCGAAAGGAGCCGGAAAGGCACCGAGAGGCGGCGCAGCAGAGGTCGACGGCGCTGAGAAACCGAGGCCCAAGCGGCGAGTCGTTGGTCCGGGCGGTCCCTTATCTGTCCAGCGGCGTCATGCGACGAGCTCGCAGGTGGGCCTGGGTAGTGCAAAAGCCCGACGACCTGCCTCCAAGAGGCGGCATCCTGATGGGCCTCCAGTCGGGCCTGCCAGCAAAGTGGCTGTCCGTTCCCCGCCGGAGTGTAAGGATAAGGGCGGAGGAGCGGGGACCGGCAGGGGTGGGGGGGGGGTCGCCTGGAAATTCGCCCCCCGCGGGGGTGACTCGCGAAACCCCATCTGCCTGTGACACGTCGGTTGGTGGCCCAGTGCTGAGTTCGGCGCAGGGGTCGCTGCGGGTGATCACGTTGGCGGATGGTGGGCCCCGCCCTCTGACCAGGGCAGACCTTTCGTATGTGCGTTCGGAGCCATTTCCGTTATTTGTCCACTTTTTGCAGGCGTTCTTTTCTTTCTTGCCCTGGCTTCACCGGGCTTTGTCTTGCGGGGTCTTGTTGCTCATGCGGCGACTCCATTTGTTTGTGCTGTGTTTGTTCCTTACGTGTGAGGATTTCCGTTTACGGTCCGCACCGGATATAACTTTGTCGGAATTTACAGCTGAAGCCTGGCAGGCTCTTTTGCATCTTTCTACATCCCCGGTGCCGCAGGTGGGAAACGTTGACCCACAGTTGGTGGAGAGGGGTTTGGGGGCGGTGGGTAGCTACACAATTTCCGACGAAATGTGGTGTGAGTTGGCGCCCCCTGATTTCGAAGCATCGGTGTCGGATTTTCATTTGGAGAGAGAAAGTCGCTCTTCTACTAGGGAGGCTTTGGTGCTGCCCATGGTAAAATGGTTGCTGCGTGAGGGAGTTGTTTCCATCATGGATGCAGGCTGCCCCATGAGGGCGACTTGCTGGCCGTTTGTGATCCCGAAGTCCACGGAGAAGGTGTCCCTCATTTTTAATTTAGTTGAATTTAATGAGAGCTTACATAAGCCGTTGTCTTTTTCATTGGATGGTTGGGAACAAATCCCCCGGAGGTTGGCGGAATGGCCGGCCGATAGGCCGTTGTTTTGTACACACGTGGATCTCAAAAATGCGTTTTGGAGTTTTAAATTGCCTAGACGGCACGAGAGGGCCTTTCGGTTCCGGATGCGTTGGGAGGGGGTGGAGAGGGTTTTTTGTATGTCACGGATGCCGTTTGGGTGGAAGCACTCCCCGCTGTTCTGTCAGACGGCGTTGGGGAGGATAGTGCGTCCCCTGGTCCCGGAGGGGTACATCCTTTTCCACTACCTTGATGATTTTTTGGTCCTGGGGCCGGATCCAGTGCGGTTGCGTGTTGTCACTGCGCGCGTGGTTCGGGCTTTGGAGGAGGCGGGGTTTATTGTGTTGGGCAAGAGTACATCGGACCCGGTTACGGAAATATTTTTCCTTGGAAAGTACATTAATTTAGGAGTGCGCACGATCCGTTCACATCCACGGGCTTTCCTCCAGATGTTCAATATTTGGCTGCGGCTAGCCACGCGGTCGAGACCTTCTTCCCGGTTGCTCTCTAAAGCATTGGGCTTCATCCATTGGCACTTTAGGCCCCGTTTGGAGGGGGGTCCGCTGCTCGCTGGGAGTTATTGTTGTGACCGCTGGGGTGGGTTTGAGCGGCCTACGCCACTGAAGGTTTTGCATGGACTGTGTACTGCCATCGTACGGTGTATGGAAACATGGGAGCCGCCCATGCCGGCACGACTTGCTGTGTTTCGTGCACTATCTGCCACGCCCGATTTGTGGGCCGTTCGCCATTGTGTGATGTTCGGGGACGTTGCTTTGGACACCATTAGGTATAGAGGAGGGGCATTCGTACCGCGGTTGTTCGTACCGCAGAGGTGAATTGTTGAATTGTCTTGGTGCTTTGTCCTCTGTGATCCTTCCGGTGCTATTGAGGAAACCGGCACAATCTTTGAATCCACGCTTTGTTGCATGGTGCATCATGGTGACCCCCGGTGTAGGTTTTGACTTCTGATTTTGTTCCCTTTGTCGGGGACCCCCGAGAATGTGTCGCATGTTTACAAGGTGATTGTTGCCGTTGATATTTTGGGCAACATTGTATGGATTTGCCCCTTGGCCCCCGGGACATCAGCAGATGTTTTGATTTGGGATGGGTATGGACCTTCTCGTACCCGTCATTGTGCCATTCATTGGAAGAAAGAATGGCACTTGGATTACCACCATTTTTGACGAGCTAGCATGGTTGTCAGTGGGGTTGCATGGAGGTTTGACCCCGGAACCCCTCAAAAAGAGGTACTTCGGACCAATGCCAATATGCATCGCCACTGGCATATCCAGGCTTCCACCAAAAAGTATATAAGGTCCAATGTTTAAAAAGGTCGAAGAATGTCAGCGATTGCAGAAAATAGACGACATACCATGCAAAGTGATTGGTTTGATGAAAGAAGTTCACATCATAAGCTATGGGCATTACAGCCGCATAGCTCTGAGTATCAACTCGGAATGTGTACAGCTGGGTCCTGCATGCCAATGTTGATGTATTAACCTCATTGTTTTCAGTTATCTAAACCATGTCGTGGTCCACATTGAAGGGGGCATTGCTGGATTAACAATCATAGAAACAAAACAGGGTATGCCACATTAAGAGGGATTACTTTAGAGATGATCACGTAAACCATTTGGATGCAGATTTGGTACGGGAAGGTCAATTGTTGCTTCTCCAACCTAGTGCTTTGCTTGGCGAGGGCAAACTGCTTGAAACGTTGTGGATAGGGAGTAAGCCATACTCAAATACATACTTGAACTGAAATGCTACATACATGCCGATAGAATCATCAGGGTCGGCAACAAAGAAGCCACCACCTCCCACATCAGTGCCACAAGCATTAGCTCCAACCGCGACAGAGACCGCACATGAGCACGCACACGTTGCCACGCTGCCAAACACACCAACATCCGTTCCAGCACCAAAGCGGGCGAAAACGATTATGCAAGCATCAGCCCCTCCACCAAGAACCGGGATCCACCCCTGCATCGGGACAGCCTACACCACCGACTTGAACGGCGTGTTGTCGTACAGTAGATCTACCACCAGGAGAGATGATTATTGGAGCTGTCATGTCTGCACGCAAAAAAAAATCACGGTGGACCCTTTGACATGCCAACGGGTTGGAAAGGGCGTCTCTTTCCCCTTGCCCATGCTCCAAGCCCACGATCGCCACCACAACAACACTGGTGGCAGCAAATCAGGCAACACCGTACAGAAGTGCCCCCCCTCTTGTATATGAACGGTCACCGACCGCTCAGTTCTCATAGCACCCTCCCCCCCACTGCGGCAACGGGAGCGGTCACCCGGGTGGTGTGCCCTCTGGGTGGACAGTAGCACCGCCACTAGGGTGAACAACCCGGGCATGCCCTGGGGCAGGCCAGCGCTTAGTGTGCCCCGGGGCCCCTCCAACTGCACAGCCAATCCACCGTGGGCCGCCACCCAGCCGTGAGCAGCACCACCTGTGCCAATGCAATCAAGGAGTGCGGGCGGCCCCCAGTCGAGTGCAAGGCTTAGCCGCTCCCGGGCTGAAGAGCGAGCGAGAGATCGCTGGTTCGATTCCCGGAGCATACCAAACTCTGGGGGGGGGGAGCGGATCGCGGCATGGGCAGACCCCATGTGCTGGTAATCGCCAGGGGAGAGAGGTAGCTCCGGGGATAGAGCTTCTTTGCGCCCCATGCCTCAAGCCTTCAGACACCTTGAGACGGTGGGGCCATGGGCCGGGTGCTGACCAAACCAAACCAAACCCCCGGGGGGATGGGGGGAGTTCCGGATCACCGTTTGCCACCGGACAAGTGGTGCCCTGCATTCGCAGGCGCCCTCCCCTCGCTTTCCCTCCCTGTGCCATGGACCAGGCGTCGCATTCCGCGTGTCTGTCTGTCTTCGCAGTGGCATGTGGCGGCACGCTGCAGTCGCGTGAGTGATACGCCCCCCGCCCCCCCCCTCACCGTCACCGGACCGTCCGCGGAGATCGCCGCCCGCCAACATGGCCGTCAGCTGCGTCGCGACCAACACCACCATCGCAGAAGCGACCGAAAACCTGGACTGGGAGGAGGTGCTGGGCTGGTTCGTCCTGGGCGCCGTGATCTGGCTCGTGGTGCTCAAGGCGGCCCTGGAGGGCTTCGAGCGGTACCTCATGACCAAGTACCCCATTAAGGCAGAGGAAGACGAGGAGGGGGCCGAGGACGGCCTGGGGTTCTGCTACACCTGCGCCGCCGACCGCAAGACCGAGAAGGTGTCCATCGGCGAGGCCCCCCCGGGCCCGCACGCCGTGGCGCCGACCTGCGCCTGGCAGTGCCAGTCCTGCACGCGGTTCCTGCACGAGCAGGACTGGCTGCCGGACCTCGTCTGCTTCGCCGAGGACTACCACGACTGGCGCAAGGAGCAGGAGGGGGGCGTGCCCCTGAACCCCGACTTCCCCCTGACGTCCTTCGCCACGACCGGGGACATCCTCGCGTACCTCGTCGTCCTGTTCTCGGGGCTCTTCAACGCCTACACCATCGCGGAGAAGTTCGCGACGAAGGGCGTCAAGGAGCGGCAGCGGGACGTCTGCTACGACTTCACCCTCGCGTGGCTCGCCCGCGGCGAGTTCATCCTCGTCTGCGTCGCCGCCCTGCGGATGGTGTGGCTGAGCGCGCGGACGACGCTGTGGTACCGGCGCCGCCGGCCGCTCCGCGTGTTTGCGGGCCTCCTCTTCAGCAACATGGACATGCTGGCGGACGCCAACGCGCTCGCGGCCATGCGGTGGTGGAACGTGTCGCGCCTGCTCGGCACCGCCAACCGCGCCGCCTACGTGCACCACAGCGGCCCCGCGGCCTGGGACACGGTGCTGCTCGTCGCGCAATTCGTCTGGCTCATCCCGGTGCTGGCCATCCTGATCATCGGCCCGGCCGCGGCGCTCCTGGTGCGCGTGATGCAGCTCGAGCCCTGCACCACGACGTACATCGCGAACTGGGGGTCCACCGAGTGGATCCTCTTCCTGTCCTTCCTCAACAACTTCCGGTACCTGGTCAGCCAGCCCGACCTCATGTCGCGGCTCGGGGGGCACCTGCTCAAGAGCAAGGTCTACTTCCTGTTCGCGGAGGTCATGGACGTCACCGACGGCGTCATGCAGTGGGTGCGCTGCGTGACCCTGGTCACCACCTCCGCCCCCTCCGAGTGCTACGAGCTCTTCAAGGGGGACAGCGGGATCTGGCGCGCCCGCGACACCGTGCGCATCGAGGGCGTCGTGGGGCGCCGGGCGTCGCACCAGGTCCCGCCCCTCGACGACGGGCCCGCGGGGGCCCGCTGGGCCTCGAAGGACCCCAGCAGCGCCGACGGCGGCAGCGCGTCCGGCCGCAGCCCCAAAGGCCCGGCCGACACGCCCCGCGGGGGCGTGAAGGCGGCCGGCGGGGTGCAGGCGGTGCGCGGGGCGGTGCGGAGCCGGCGCCGCACGCGGAAGCTCGGCGTGCCGGGGTCCAGTGCGCCCCCGAGCGGGGCGTAGCGGGGGCACGTCTGCGCGGCCCATGCCCTCTGCCGTGCGCTCTCCCGTGCACGCGGATTGGGGCGCGTTGCCGAATGCGGAAATGGCACTTGCCGGGTCCTCTGCGGAGGGCGCCCGAGTGGAGAAGGGCCCGTTTCCCCGTCCCCGGCACTCATTCAGGGCAGGTTTGTCCTTATGAACTCCTTTTTTTATCCACGGCAGCTTTTAAGGACAGTCCCTAGGAACAACCAACCGCCAACCACCAACCGCCGCCCACCGCCCACCACCAACCGCCACCACCCGCCAACCGCTAACCGCCACCAACCGCCAACCGCCACCCGCCAACCGCCACCAACCGCTAGCCATTGTTCAATAGTGCGTCAGTGGTCTTGTGTCCTGTCCATGTCTTGACCATGAAGCAGAGAGCGTCTCCGTGAAGGTTCGTTTCTGTTGGCGTTTCGAACCCTTTTCTTTTCTTTCCCCCCCTGAAGGACAGCCCTGATCCAGGGCCACAAGGCAGTCCAATGGAAGATCCAATCAAGACCCCCCAACCGATGCCACGGCATTGAGCAGTGCTCGAGCCCCTCCACTACTCTTTTCTGGGACGACATGTTTGTAGCGCAAAAGTTTCGCGCCTACTCAACCGACTGTCTGTGGTCGGGGCGCCGTCCCCCCTCAGTCCCCAGCCATTGAATTTCTTGGGATGGGCTGTGGCTGGTGACCCGGCCGAATGCGCTTCCATCGCTTCCCGGTCAAAACGAGCACTCTTTGAAGGCCTTGAACGATGTGGCGCCCCGGCGCCTGCCGGTAGCCGCTTCATCCGGGGGTCATGTCCCAGAAGAGTTTGAGCATCCTGCGCTTCGCTGATACCCAGTCGCAGTACCCGATGCTCACCGGACCACTCCGTTTCTGGGATTTCAAAATGTATATGTCTGTATTGTGGACTCGTTCCTCCCGCCCCCCCGCCGCAGCCGTCTTGGTAGGGGTAGGTCATACCTAACCCACACCCAAAACTGGCCCTGTCACTGACCCATGACCTGCTTTGTGTACTCTCGATGGACACTTGGTGGAACTTTGGTCACGAGTGGAAAAAAAAAATATGTCTGTCTTGTGTGTTGTTATGTGTATTTTAGCCACAGGAGTTAAGCCACAAAGAGATCGGCATCCCTGACCCAGCCCCAGGGCCCCTTTTAACAACTCGGTCCCGCTCTGGGGGGGCGGGGGAGGGGGCTGGAACCCCCCCTCCCCCCCTTCAAAAGGAGCCCTGCCCAGCCCAAGTTTCTGCCCCGCCAACTGGCCCAGCATGTCACCCCACAGGACTTCAGGGGCACATCAGGTGGTCCCCATTTAGCCCCCAGGCTATGCACTCCGCTGTCCTTCTCAGTCCGCAGTCTTGTGTGCCACACGTGCACACTCCCACGGGCGTGGCAGTTCCCCGCCGCATGATCTGGTTTCAGACTCCGCTCATCCTCACGACGTGTCAGATGCGCTACCACAGTCACTTGTGGGATCATCACGGATCTGGAAAGCTCTGAACCTCGATCCCAAGAAGTCATCCCTAGCACCAGACGGGGAGCAGGCTGCGCCAGCTTTGGTCTGGCCCCCAAAAATACTTTTTGCCACAGGACTTTGGCGACAAAGAAATCGTCATCCCGAACCCAACCCGATTTTCTGCCCAGCCAACCGACGTTGAGCCCGGCTTGCTTCCTCCGGTTCCGCACACTCTTCTCCCGGGGGTCAACTGCGAGCTGGTGACCGGAGTGCCCACCCCTTCTGATTGTGCACGTTTGCAAACGTCCTGTACCGTGCCACGACGCACGCTCGCTCGAAGGAAGCGGGACGGTTTCCAGCGCTTACCAGACCAAATGGTGACGCTTGCCGACGGGCACCGAGAAAGACCCACGTTTTGACGCTGAAGTTCGGTGGGGGGGGGGGGGCATTTCTTGGAACCTGTGAGGACCAGCAGTGCCTCGAAATGGGGCCAAGATGGGGCGATGCAGCCCAGGCAGGAACGTTGTTGACCAGATTCCTGCACTAATAAGGCACATGCCTCACAGTTATAAGCGTCAGGGGAGTCATTCGGGAGTTGTTTACCCCCCCCCCCCCCGCCCCTCCACCCCCAGCGAGTGGCAACATTCGGAACTGATGGTTGGCGATGACCGTATGCCTGTGACGCGGGGGTATACGGTAGCTATGTATCCCCTCCATTCCCCCCCAGCGAGTGGCCTGTTGGTGGCTGCGCAAGGGGCCCAGCAGAGGGGGGCCGGCAACGTCCCCCGTGCCCCCCCCCCCCCCCCGGGCCTACCCCTTCGCAGAGGGGTTCTCGCTCCTCCCCGATGGCCTCTGTCTTGACTGCAACGCAGTTTCCCGTCACCTTTGCTCCGCGTTCGGGCCTCACCCTCTCCCTGAGCACTTCCCCCTTTTTTACCGCGTCTTCTCCCCCACTCCCGGCGACCCCATAGACCCCTCCTCTGCATGTTGCCGCGCTGACCTTCACAACCCCATGACCTCAAGGGACCTGATCAAAGCAACACCTGTTCGATGGTTCACTTGAAAACGAATTGGCCTAAACATGGCTTGTGCATTGCTGCGGGTGCCCCATGCACGTCGACTGCGTGTCTGCAGTGGTGTACTTAGTGGACACGAGTGTTTTTCCCCCAGTTGCAGGCGCGGACACGGGGAGGGGACATCGCGACGAGATCTTTATTTTAGGAACTCTGATGCGACTGGACCTTTGGTATGTGTTTGCTCGCCACCAGCTCGGGATCAATTTTGCAAAAACGCGTTTTTGACCCATTTTTGACTCATTTCTTGACCAACAATCGCCCATTTTCAAGGCATTTTGGGCTCTGCGGAAGGCCAAAACGGGCCGCCACAGGCTCAAACGAGCCAAAACCACTTGTTTCGGTGTCCCACGTGGTCCAGGATCACTTATGAAAAAAGTCATTTTTTGCCCGTGCCAGTGGACCCTGTTGACCCTTTGAGTTTCATAGGCCCCCCCTTTGACGTTAATATGCCTGCCTTTGACGTTCATAGGGCAGAAGGACATGTTGAAAGATGCATAAACTTGAGCTGGGTCAGAAAATCGTGGAACAGGTACACCAACGAGGCTTGCGGTGCTCTTACGTTGGGAGGTATGGTATTCATGGGTACACGGGATGGCTTCATCAAGAAATGCAAGCAATGTGCACGCATTGGGCATGCAGTGCGCGTGCAGTGCAAAGTCGCCCCTCTGATCAGTCGGTCCATATTTGCGGAGGCAGAAGAGTGGTACAAAAGTGGCTGCACGAGAGTAAACACCCATGTTCCGCAGGACATGGCAGCGCTCATGGGCAGCATGCGGGCGCCCTACCGGCGGGGTTGAAATAAACATGGCAGAAATTCTATAAACATTACATGTGTTCAGAGATTTGGGACACAATCAATCGCCAAGCTTCAAGGATTGGTGCACAATTAATCACACCGACTGTATGGATGCATGAGTGTTTGCCTGTCAGCCACCTTTGCTACGTTGTGTACCCCAAACTGAACTCCCAGCATGCGCTTTCCTGCTCTGTGAGAATCTGGGTATCCTGTGCAATGTGCTCTTGTTCAGCAGACATCCAGCACTGCAGTTCTGAAAACTCTGTTGCAGTAAACAACGTTGGATGAGAACAAAGGGGATTTTCACAATTGGGACAGAATTAGTACCCTAGTTTTTAAGGATTGGGACACATCAATAGCGGCATATTTTGGCGATTTACAGTTTTGCCCGAATTTTTTTTTCACGCACCCACGAACGACCAATGCGCTCCAAGGGAGGACAGGACGGCACACAGGTTTGTGCGGACCGCGTTGTTCCCCCCCCCCCCCCCCGCCCCTTACAATCCCCCCCCCCCCCTCACCACCCGGGAGATGCGTCCAACGTGGTGCGGGCCGAACGGGGCCAGCAATCAGCACGCACAACGTGGGACTGACCACTGACCGGTATGCACGCCCAACGCAATAGAGTCCACGAGTCCAAGGGCCCAGATCTGACCGTAAAGGGCGAGATGACCAGGGAGAGGGCAGGGAGCGAGCACACAAGACATTGGCTGTGCGGACGATCGGCGGACATTGGCTCAAACAGTGGACAGTAGGCGGTGAAGGCCGTGGGGAGCAGGCGCGGCTGGAGCCTAATGCGGACATTGCAACCCGACCCATTGCAGCCGCCCGGGAGACCGTCACTTGGCCCAAAAAGCACAGGAAACACTAGACGCCAAAGGGGGGGGATTGCAAAGGGGGGGTGGGGTACCTGCGTTGTGGTTTGCTTTTTCAGTCATGACTTCCGGTCTGGACGTTGTGCCGGATCGCATTCGGGACTTTGCCTTCGGCATCCCCAAAGCGGAGCTGCACGTCCACGTGGAAGGCTGTTTGGAGCCGGAGCAGTACCTGCAACTGGTCGCGCGCAACGGGATGACCCCGAAGTATCCCAGCGTCGAGGCCGTGCACGAGCGCCTCCTCCATCCGCGCGACTTGAACACCTTCATCGAAGTGTTCGAAGAGCTGCTGTCGGCCCTTCGGACGGAGGCGGACTTCCACGAGGTTGCGCTGGCGTACTGCCGCACCGCGGCGGCGCAGGGCGTCGTCTACGCCGAGATGTCCTTCGACCCCCAACAGCACGTGACCCGCGGGGTCGCCCTCGAGACGGTGCTGGCCGGACTGCTCCGCGCCCGCGACGACGCGGCCGCCGCCCTCGACCTCCGCCTGCAGTTCATCGCCTGCTTCAACCGGGACCGGTCGCTGGCGTCGGCGGCGGACCTTCTGGAGCGGCTGGCGGTCTGGAAGGGGCCGATCGTGGGGGTCGGGCTGGACAACCCGGAGGAGCCGGACTTCCCGGCGAAGTTCGCGCCGCTGTTCGCCCGGGCCTGGGAGCTGGGGTTCCGCCTGACGACGCACTGCGACGTTAACGTCCCCGACACCGTGCGGCACCACAGGGACGCCCTCCGCCTTCTGCGGGTCGAGCGGATCGACCACGGGCTGAACATCCTCGACGACTCGGACCTCTTGGCAGTGGTCCGGGAGCGCGGCATTGGGGTGACCGCCTGCCCGACCGTCTTGCACTGCAACCGCGACTGGCGCGGGCGCATGAGGGATCGAGCGGGGAAAGTGCGGGCGCTGCTGGAGGCGGGGGTGCGCGTGTGCGCGAACTCCGATGATCCGGGGCTGATGCGCGGTCTGTACGTCGGCGATCTGCTGGCGTTGGCGGCGTTTGCTGGAGAGCTGACACGGGAGCAGGTCGTGGAACTCGCTCGAAACAGCTTCCGTGTTGCTTGGGTCTCGGAAGCGGACGCGGCGGGTTATCTCGCCTGCATTGATGCGTTTGCGCGCACTCATCCAAATGCTTTTGATGAAGAGGCCGGGGCCCGTTCGGAATAGCCAGCCAGGGCTCTGCAAAGGGTTTGGGCCCACTCCTTAATCAACTGGTTTTTCCCTTCTAAGGACCGCCATGAAGCACCATCCCACCAACGCTTGTCCGCAGTTCGATGCTAGATCTTGTCGGTTTACCACCAACTGGCGTCGCTTAAATGCCAACCGCTGTGATGTGTCCAGCAGCTGCTGTCAATGACCGGTGGACTGCCGCTGGAGACGGTTGAGCCCTCGGAACCTGAATGTTGTAACTAGTCTCATGGAAGACAGTGGGGTCCAGGCACTTGCAGCACTGAAGAAGACCACCTCACTACATACTCTGACCCTCAATGTTGTGGGGAAATCAGTGGGAGACAGTGGGACCCAGGCACTTGCAGCACTGAAGAATTTAACCTTGTAGATGGTTTCATGCGAGACGGTGGGGTCCAGGTACTTGAATCACTGAAGAAGGTCACCTCACTGCATGCTACTACTACTGCAGCCCCTGCACTCTGTCGAATCCCAATCAGTTTTCGTGCCTGGGCGACCGGCACGTGTGCATCTGCTGCTCGTGCGCAGCACCGTCTGCAGGCACCCGAAAAATAGTGGTGCTGCCACCACCCGCAAGTGCATGCAGCACGTTGATTTGCTGAGCAACCGCTCCCGGCGGGATTGCAGGAGGAGAAAACGGTAGTAGCAGTGGCGCGGTGTGTGACCATATGAAACAGCGTTCCCTGCACTGCTTCATTTGCTGGTGCGTCTTGCACCGAAGCCACCCCACATGTTCGCAAGCCCCCCTGAGCCTTTCCACCGTTGCAGGCGCCGCTATGGCCGTGGAGTGCGATCATGTGTATCGATGTAGGGCCAGTGGGGGACTTCACGAAACACAAGCGTTCCCGTAGGGGATGCACGGATTTCCCCCACTCCCAAGGGCATGAATTTGATTGTTTTGTCTCAGCCCCGAAGAAGCAAGACCCGTATTGCCTTCCTGCTTTTCATGGGAGAGGACAGGGACCGCATGGGGGGAAATCCTCACTGCATACCAGGACCCTTAATCTTGTAGATAGTTTCGCGGGAGCCAGTGGGGCGTAGGCACTTGCAGCACTGAAGAAGGCCACCTCACTGCTCACTGCGTTCTCCGACCCTTAATCTCGTACCTTACGCCCCCCTTGCCCCCCCCCCCCCCACCCCCCAGGGGGGGGGGGCGTCATTTTGACGTTTCTTCTGGAAATGGTTGGTTGCACTGTGCTCTCCTGTTCTTTCTCTGCACGTGCCCTCTGTCAGGGTTTTGCTTTCCCCTGTCATTCAGACACAAATGTATGCCACAGGCACTCGTGTTTGGTACCACTCTCGCTGCAAGGGTGGCCCTCTGTTGGCAACTGCCATGGGTCCCTCTGGATTCACAGAAGTAACATCATGTTTCAATGCGATTCACACCACCGGTGTTGTGCATGCACAGCAGCAGGTTTGAACTGCTACGCTTTGGTGGTGCAATTCCCCCCCCCTCCCCCAGGGGGGGAACTGGCACTCCGTGACCGCTTCCCCCCCCCCCCCCCCAGGGGGGGACCGTCACAACATTGGGGGGGGAGATTACAAGGGGGGTGTATGGTAGATACTTTTGTGGGAGTCAGTGGGACATTGTTGTGGCATGGGTCCTTGGAACACATCCTCCAGCTCCAATATTCCACAAAAGTCGATATCTTCGCACATTGCAACAGTCATATCTGCATTGGTAGAGTGGGGTCCAAAACAGAAACCCCATGGGTGTGCAGTTTCCTCAAGGGGACATCCGTTGCATCCTGAACAAGCATTCCTTTTACTTGTCACACCCATTTTGCCCTGCGTCACCACTGCATTTGATGCCACTTGATGCCATCTTTCCATCTCCCACGTCCGCCCAAACCATGATACCTTCAACCAAACACTCCCCCTATGGCGACACCACTTCTCAGGTCAACAACGATCACGCGGAAATTACCCACCCTTACCTGAATTCCCAGACTGCTACATCAAAAGCACTCGCAGCCGAGGTTTTGGATGTACACTCTAGAAACAAAGGAGAATAACGACAATGGACTGGAAAGACTGCTCATCGAAGACTTAATGGGCAGTAAATGTCAACGGTCAGAGTGCACTAGTCCCACACAGGCATTTAAGAAAGGAGCCAACACTGTAAATAGCCTACCTTTCCCACATCATGAATGCAAACCAGACACAAAGGAAAGATCTCAGCATCGCAGGGTCCGGTGCACGGCCACATGTGTGATTGTGCCGAAGCATTGCAGTAGGGAGCGGTGGGCAGGATACACCTCCCGGCCACACTGACTTTGGACTGCTCTTCAGCTCACAGTGAAAGGCACCAATGGCAATGTCCCTCATGATCTCCTCTGAATCTTGCCGTTGCACTGTGTTCTTTGCGATCTTGGGCAGGAGCAGGTGGCAGCAACGTCTGCATCGCACAGCAGCGGGCCAGGGCTTGTTCATCTTGCCATGAGGATTTGGCTGGGTCCTGATCAGTAGGCCAAAGGACAGGCTTCAGCGCCCCCCACCCCCCCCCCCTTGACAGGCTTCAGCCCCCCCCCCCCCCCCTTGACAGGCTTCAGTTCAGCAAACAATTGGACGGGCAGAACTGCGGGGAGTGCTGGCAGCGGTGCAGGGGAAAACACCAGGGATCAAGTTACATATAGTGACGGACTCCGAAATTGTCTGGGCAGGGCTGCAGGGCAAGTGTGCAAAGTGGGAGAGGCATGCGTGGGTGGGGTCGAGGGGCGCGCTGGCACACCGTGACCTGTGGATGCAGCTCTGGCAGAGCTGGCAGTTGTTAGGGGACAGTGTCTCTATCCAGTGGGTCCCGTCACATGCAGGAGTAGAGGGCAACGAGCAGGCAGATAAATGTGCTGTGCGGGGTGCAGAGTTGTCCTTGCCAGGGGTAGTCAGAGAGAAAGAGGCCAGTGAAGTGTGGAGGGAGCTGGGGCTGGAGGAGATGCCCGAGCAGGACGAAGAACCAGAGGAGAATTGGGACACGGTGGACAGTGAAACAGACAGCACTGATGCAGGGAGTACAGCAGACAGCACTGATGCAGAGATGATGAGTGAGAGCGAAGAGGGGGGAAGCAGTGAATGTGAGCTGGTGTGTAGGCCGCAAAAGAGTGGGAGGGTGAGGTAAACTGCAATGTTCTAACCCAAGCCAGCCTATGAAACATTCGATAGCCCAGCTGGGCGAACTCAAGGCGACATTCAGCACTGGACTTGGAAGAGCGATGACCGTATGGCCTGTGTCACGGGGGTCATATGGTAGCTAAGTATCCGTTGCTTCACGACCCTTGACAGGCTTCAGCGCCCCCCACCCCCCCTTGACAGGCTTCAGCGCCCCCCCACCCCCCCCCCTTGACAGGCTTCAGCGCCCCCCACCCCCCCTTGACAGGCTTCAGCGCCCCCCCACCCCCCCCCCTTGACAGGCTTCAGCGCCCCCCACCCCCCACCCCTTGACAGGCTTCAGCGCCCCCCCACACACCCCCCCACCCCTTGACAGGCTTCAGCGCCCCCCCGCCCCCCCCCCCCTTGACAGGCTTCAGCGCCGCCCCACCCCCCCCCCCCTTGACAGGCTTCAACGCCCCCCCACCCCCCCCCCCCCCCCTTGACAGGCTTCAGCGCCCCCCCACCCCCCCCCCTTGACAGGCTTCAGCGCCCCCCCCCCCCCTTGACAGGCTTCAGCGCCGCCCCACCCCCCCCCCCCTTGACAGGCTTCAGCGCCCCCCACCCCCCCCCTTGACAGGCTTCAGCGCCGCCCCACCCCCCCCCCCTTGACAGGCTTCAGCGCCCCCCCACCCCCCCCCCCCTTGACAGGCTTCAACGCCCCCCCACCCCCCCCCCTTGACAGGCTTCAGCGCCCCCCCACCCCCACCCCCCCTTGACAGGCTTCAGCGCCCCCCCACCCCCCCCCCCTTGACAGGCTTCAACGCCCCCCCACCCCCCCCCCCCTTGACAGGCTTCAACGCCCCCCCACCCCCCCCCCCTTGACAGGCTTCAGCGCCGCCCCACCCCCCCCCCCTTGACAGGCTTCAGCCCCCCCCACCCCCCCCCCCTTGACAGGCTTCAGCGCCCCCCCCCCCCACCCCCCCCCCCCCTTGACAGGCTTCAGCGCTCCCCCACCCCCCCCCTTGACATGCTTCAGCGCCCCCCCGCCCCCCCCCCCGTTGACAGGCTTCAGCGCCCCCCCACCCCCCCCCCCTTGACAGGCTTCAGCGCCCCCCCCCCCTTGACAGGCTTCAGCGCCCCCCCACCCCCCCCCCTTGACGGGCTTCAGCGCCCCCCCGGCCCCCCCCTTGACAGGCTTCAGCGCCCCCCCACCCCCCCCCTTGACAGGCTTCAGCGCCCCCCCGCCCCCCCCCCCCCTTGACAGGCTTCAGCGCCCCCCCACCCCCCCCCCCCTTGACAGGCTTCAGCGCTCCCCCACCCCCCCCCCTTGACAGGCTTCAGCGCTCCCCCACCCCCCCCCCCTTGACATGCTTCAGCGCCCCCCCGCCCCCCCCCCCCCCCTTGACAGGCTTCAGCGCCCCCCCACCCCCCCCCCCTTGACAGGCTTCAACGCCCCCCCCACCCCCCCCCCTTGACAGGCTTCAACGCCCCCCCCACCCCCCCCCCCTTGACAGGCTTCAGCGCCCCCCCACCCCCCCCCCCTTGACAGGCTTCAGCGCCCCCCCACCCCCCCCCCTTGACAGGCTTCAACGCCCCCCCCACCCCCCCCCCCTTGACAGGCTTCAGCGCCCCCCCACCCCCCCACACCCCCTTGACAGGCTTCAACGCCCCCCCACCCCCCCCCCTTGACAGGCTTCAGCGCCCCCCCACCCCCCCCCCCTTGACAGGCTTGAGCGCCCCCCCACCCCCCCCCTTGACAGGCTTCAGCGCCCCCCCACCCCCCCCCCCCTTGACAGGCTTCAGCGCCCCGCCACCCCCCCCCCTTGACAGGCTTTAGCGCCCCCCCCCCCTTGACAGGCTTCAGCGCCCCCCCCACCCCCCCCCCTTGACAGGCTTCAACGCCCCCCCACCCCCCCCCCTTGACAGGCTTCAGCGCCCCCCCCCCCCCCCCCTTGACAGGTTTCAACGCCCCCCCACCCCCCCCCCTTGACAGGCTTCAGCGCCCCCCCACCCCCCCCTCCCTTGACAGGCTTCAGCGCCCCCCCCCCCTTGACAGGCTTCAGCCCCCCCACCCCCCCCCCTTGACAGGCTTCAGCGCCCCCCCACCCCCCCCCCATTGACAGGCTTCAACGCCCCCCCCCCTTGACAGGCTTCAGCGCCCCCCCACCCCCCCCCCTTGACAGGCTTCAGCGCCCCCCCACCCCTTGACAGGCTTCAGCGCCCCCCCCACCCCCCCCCCCTTGACAGGCTTCAGCGCCCCCCACCCACCCCCCCCTTGACAGGCTTCAGCGCCCCCCCCACCCCCCCCCCCTTGACAGGCTTCAGCGCCCCCCCACCCCTTGACAGGCTTCAGCGCCCCCCCACCCCCCCCCCCCTTGACAGGCTTCAGCGCCCCCCCACCCCTTGACAGGCTTCAGCGCCCCCCCACCCCCCCCCCTTGACAGGCTTCAGCGCCCCCCCCCCCTTGACAGGCTTCAACGCCCCCCCACCCCCCCCCCCTTGACAGGCTTCAGCGCCCCCCCACCCCCCCCCCCATTGACAGGCTTCAACGCCCCCCCCCCTTGACAGGCTTCAGCGCCCCCCCACCCCCCCCCCTTGACAGGCTTCAGCGCCCCCCACCCCCCCTTGACAGGCTTCAGCGCCCCCCCACCCCCCCCCCTTGACAGGCTTCAGCGCCCCCCCACCCCCCCCCCCTTGACAGGCTTCAGCGCCCCCCCATCCCCCCCCCCTTGACAGGCTTCAGCGCCCCCCCGACCCCCCCCCTTGACAGGCTTCAGCGCCCCCCACCCCCCCTTGACAGGCTTCAGCGCCCCCCAACACCCCCCCCCTTGACAGGCTTCAGCGCCCCCCCACCCCCCCCCCTTGACAGGCTTCAGCGCCCCCCCACCCCCTTGACAGGCTTCAGCGCCCCCCCACCCCCCCCCCTCTTGACAGGCTTCAGCGCCCCCCACCCCCCCCCCTTGACAGGCTTCAACGCCCCCCCACCCCGCCCCTTGACAGGCTTCAACGCCCCCCCACCCCCCCCCCCTTGACAGGCTTCAGCGCCCCCCCCACCCCCCCACCCCTTGACAGGCTTCAGCGCCCCCCACCCCCCACCCCTTGACAGGCTTCAGCGCCCCCCACCCCCCCCCCCCTTGACAGGCTTCAGCGCCCCCCCACCCCCCCCCTTGACAGGCTTCAGCGCCCCCCACCCCCCCCCCCCCTTGAAAGGCTTCAGCGCCCTCCCACCCCCCCCCTTGACAGGCTTCAGCGCTCCCCCACCCCCCCCCCTTGACATGCTTCAGCGCCCCCCCGCCCCCCCCCCCTTGACAGGCTTCAGCGCCCCCCCACCCCCCCCCCCTTGACAGGCTTCAGCGCCCCCCCCCCCTTGACAGGCTTCAGCGCCCCCCCACCCCCCCCCCTTGACGGGCTTCAGCGCCCCCCCACCCCCCCCCCTTGACAGGCTTCAGCGCCCCCCCACCCCCCCCCCTTGACAGGCTTGAGCGCCCCCCCAGCCCCCCCACCCCTTGACAGGCTTCAGCGCCCCCCCCCCCCACCCCTTGACAGGCTTCAGCGCCCCCCCACCCCCCCCCCCCTTGACAGGCTTCAACGCCCCCCCCACCCCCCCCCCCTTGACAGGCTTCAACGCCCCCCCACCCCCCCCCCTTGACAGGCTTCAGCGCCCCCCCCCACCCCCCCCCCCTTGACAGGCTTGAGCGCCCCCCGACCCCCCCCTTGACAGGCTTCAGCGCCCCCCCACCCCCCCCCCCCTTGACAGGCTTCAGCGCCCCCCCACCCCCCCCCCCCCCTTGACAGGCTTCAGCGCCCCCCCCCCTTGACAGGCTTCAGCGCCCCCCCCACCCCCCCCCCTTGACAGGCTTCAACGCCCCCCCACCCCCCCCCCTTGACAGGCTTCAGCGCCCCCCCACCCCCCCCCCTTGACAGGCTTCAGCGCCCCCCCACCCCCCCCTCCCTTGACAGGCTTCAGCGCCCCCCCCCCCCCTTGACAGGCTTCAGCCCCCCCACCCCCCCCCCCTTGACAGGCTTCAGCGCCCCCCCACCCCCCCCCCATTGACAGGCTTCAACGCCCCCCCCCCTTGACAGGCTTCAGCGCCCCCCCACCCCCCCCCCCCTTGACAGGCTTCAGCGCCCCCCCACCCCTTGACAGGCTTCAGCGCCCCCCCACCCCCCCCCCCTTGACAGGCTTCAGCGCCCCCCCCCCCCCCTTGACAGGCTTCAGCGCCCCCCACCCACCCCCCCCTTGACAGGCTTCAGCGCCCCCCTCACCCCCCCCCCCCTTGACAGGCTTCAGCGCCCCCCCACCCCTTGACAGGCTTCAGCGCCCCCCCACCCCCCCCCCCCCCCTTGACAGGCTTCAGCGCCCCCCCACCCCTTGACAGGCTTCAGCGCCCCCCCACCCCCCCCCCCTTGACAGGCTTCAGCGCCCCCCCCCCCCTTGACAGGCTTCAGCCCCCCCACCCCCCCCCCTGACAGGCTTCAGCGCCCCCCCACCCCCCCCCCATTGACAGGCTTCAACGCCCCCCCCCCTTGACAGGCTTCAGCGCCCCCCCACCCCCCCCCCCTTGACAGGCTTCAGCGCCCCCCCACCCCCCCCCCCTTGACAGGCTTCAGCGCCCCCCCACCCCCCCCCCTTGACAGGCTTCAGCGCCCCCCCACCCCCCCCCCCTTGACAGGCTTCAGCGCCCCCCCCACCCCCCCCCCCTTGACAGGCTTCAGCGCCCCCCCACCCCTTGACAGGCTTCAGCGCCCCCCCACCCCACCCCCCCCCCTTGACAGGCTTCAGCGCCCCCCCCACCCCTTGACAGGCTTCAGCGCCCCCCCACCCCCCCCCCCTTGACAGGCTTCAGCGCCCCACCCCCCCCCCCTGACACGCTTCAGCGCCCCCCCCCCCTTGACAGGCTTCAGCGCCCCCCCACCCCCCCCCCTCTTGACAGGCTTCAGCGCCCCCCCACCCCCCCCCCCTTGACAGGCTTCAGCGCGCCCCCACCCCCCCCCCTTGACAGGCTTCAGCGCCCCCCCACCCCCCCCCCTTGACAGGCTTCAGCGCCCCCCCCCCTTGACAGGCTTCAGCGCCCCCCCACCCCCCCCCCTTGACAGGCTTCAACGCCCCCCCACCCCCCCCTTGACAGGCTTCAGCGCCCCCCCACCCCCCCCCCTTGACAGGCTTCAGCGCCCCCCCACCCCCCCCCTTGACAGGCTTCAGCGCCCCCCCCCCCCTTGACAGGCTTCAGCGCCCCCCCACCCCCCCCCCTTGACAGGCTTCAGCGCCCCCCCACCCCCCCCCCCTTGACAGGCTTCAACGCCCCCCCACCCCCCCCCTCTTGACAGGCTTCAACGCCCCCCACCCCCCCCCCCTTGACAGGCTTCAGCGCCCCCCCACCCCCCCCCCTTGACAGGCTTCAGCGCCCCCCCACCCCCCCCCTTGACAGGCTTCAGCGCCCCCCCACCCCCCCCCTTGACACGCTTCAGCGCCCCCCCCCCTTGACAGGCTTCAGCGCCCCCCCCCCTTGACTGGCTTCAACGCCCCCCCACCCCCCCCCTTGACAGGCTTCAACGCCCCCCCACCCCCCCCCCCTTGACAGGCTTCAACGCCCCCCACCCCCCCCCTTGACAGGCTTCAACGCCCCCCCACCCCCCCCCTTGACAAGCTTCAGCGCCCCCCCAGCCCCCCCCCCTTGACATGCTTCAGCGCCCCGCCCACACCCCCCCCCTTGACAGGCTTCAGCGCCCCCCCACCCCCCCCCTTCACAGGCTTCAGCGCCCCCCACACCCCCCCCCCTTGACAGGCTTCAGCGCCCCCCCACCCCCCCCCTTCACAGGCTTCAGCGCCCCCCCACCCCCCCCCCCCTTGACAGGCTTCAGCGCCCCCCCCCACCCCACACCCCCTTGACAGGTTTCAGCGCCCCCACCCCCCACCCCCCCTTGACAGGCTTCAGCGCCCCCCCACCCCACACCCCCTTGACAGGCTTCAGCGCCCCCCCACCCCACACCCCCTTGACAGGCTTCAGCGCCCCCCCACCCCCCCCCCCTTCACAGGCTTCAGCGCCCCCCCACCCCCCCCCCCCTTGACAGGCTTCAGCGCCCCCCCACCCCCCCCCCCTTGACAGGCTTCAGCGCCCCCCCACCCCACACCCCCTTGACAGGCTTCAGCGCCCCCCCACCCCACACCCCCTTGACAGGCTTCAGCGCCCCCCCCCACCCCACACCCCCTTGACAGGCTTCAGCGCCCCCACCCCCCACCCCCCCTTGACAGGCTTCAGCGCCCCCCCACCCCACACCCCCTTGACAGGCTTCAGCACCCCCCACCCCACACCCCCTTGACAGGCTTCAGCGCCCCCCCACCCCCCCCCCTTCACAGGCTTCAGCGCCCCCCACCCCCCCCCCCCTTGACAGGCTTCAGCGCCCCCTCACCCCCCCCCCCTTGACAGGCTTCAGCGCCCCCCCACCCCCCCCCCCTTGACAGGCTTCAGCGCCCCCCCCACCCCACACCCCCTTGACAGGCTTCAGCGCCCCACCCCCCACCCCCCCTTGACAGGCTTCAACGCCCCCCCACCCCACACCCCCTTGACAGGCTTTAGCGCCCCCCACCCCCCCCCCTTCACAGCTTCAGCGCCCCCCACCCCCCCCCCTTGACAGGCTTCAGCGCCCCCCCACCCCCCCCCCTTGACAGGCTTCAGCGCCCCCCCCCCCTTGACAGGCTTCAGCGCCCCCCCCACCCCCCCCCCCTTGACAGGCTTCAGCGCCCCCCCCCCCCCCCTTGACAGGCTTCAACGCCCCCCCACCCCCCCCCCCCTTCACAGGCTTCAGCGCCCCCCCACCCCCCCCCCCTTGACAGGCTTCAGCGCCCCCCCCCCCACCCCCCCCCTTGACAGGCTTCAGCGCCCCCCCCCCCAGCCACCCCCCTTGACAGGCTTCAGCGCCCCCCCCCCCACCCCCCCCTTGACAGGCTTCAGCGCCCCCCCCCCCTTGACAGGCTTCAGCGCCCCCCCACCCCCCCCCCTTCACAGGCTTCAGCGCCCCCCACCCCCCCCCCCCTTGACAGGCTTCAGCGCCCCCCCACCCCCCCCCCTTGACAGGCTTCAGCGCCCCCCCACCCCCCCCCTTCACAGGCTTCAGCGCCCCCCCACCCCCCCCCCTTCACAGGCTTCAGCGCCCCCCCAACCCCCCCCCTTGACAGGCTTCAGCGCCCCCCCACCCCCCCCCTTGACAGGCTTCAGCGCCCCCCCCCCCCTTGACAGGCTTCAACGCCCCCCCACCCCCCCCCCTTGACAGGCTTCAGCGCCCCCCCCCCCACCCCCCCCTTGACAGGCTTCAGCGCCCCCCCCCCCCAGCCCCCCCCCTTGACAGGCTTCAGCGCCCCCCCCCCACCCCCCCCTTGACAGGCTTCAGCGCCCCCCCCCCCCAGCCCCCCCCCTTGACAGGCTTCAGCGCCCCCCCCCCCCTTGACAGGCTTCAGCGCCCCCCCACCCCCCCCCCCCCTTCACAGGCTTCAGCGCCCCCCACCCCCCCCCCTTGACAGGCTTCAGCGCCCCCCCCCCCCCCTTGACAGGCTTCAGCGCCCCCCCACCCCCCCCCCCCCTTCACAGGCTTCAGCGCCCCCCCCCCCCCCCTTGACAGGCTTCAGCGCCCCCCCCCCCCCCCCCCTTGACAGGCTTCAGCGCCCCCCCACCCCCCCCCCCTTGACAGGCTTCAGCGCCCCCCACCCCCCCTTGACAGGCTTCAGCCCCCCCCCCCCCCCCTTGACAGGCTTCAGCGCCCCCCCACCCCCCCCCCCCTTCACAGGCTTCAGCGCCCCCCCACCCCCCCCCCCCTTCACAGGCTTCAGCGCCCCCCCACCCCCCCCCCCTTGACAGGCTTCAGCGCCCCCCACCCCCCTTGACAGGCTTCAGCGCCCCCCCCCCCCCCCCCCCTTGACAGGCTTCAGCGCCCCCCACCCCCCCTTGACAGGCTTCAGCGCCCCCCCACCCCCCCCCCTTGACAGGCTTCAGCGCCCCCCCACCCCCCCCCCCCTTCACAGGCTTCAGCGCCCCCCCACCCCCCCCCCCTTGACAGGCTTCAGCGCCCCCCACCCCCCCTTGACAGGCTTCAGCGCCCCCCCACCCCCCACCCCTTGACAGGCTTCAGCGCCCCCCCACCCCCCCCCCCTTGACAGGCTTCAGCGCCCCCCACCCCCCCCCCTTGACAGGCTTCAGCGCCCCCCCCCCCCCTTGACAGGCTTCAGCGCCCCCCCACCCCCCCCCCCTTCACAGGCTTCAGCGCCCCCCACCCCCCCACCCCTTCACAGGCTTCAGCGCCCCCCCACCCCCCCCCCCCTTCACAGGCTTCAGCGCCCCCCCACCCCCCCCCCCTTGACAGGCTTCAGCGCCCCCCCACCCCCCCCCCCTTCACAGGCTTCAGCGCCCCCCCACCCCCCCCCCCTTGACAGGCTTCAGCGCCCCCCCACCCCCCCCTTGACAGGCTTCAGCGCCCCCCCCCCCCTTCACAGGCTTCAGCGCCCCCCCACCCCCCCCCCTTGACAGGCTTCAGCGCCCCCCCACCCCCCCCCCTTCACAGGCTTCAACGCCCCCCCACCCCCCCCCCTTGACAGGCTTCAGCGCCCCCCCCCCCTTGACAGGCTTCAGCGCCCCCCCACCCCCCCCCCTTCACAGGCTTCAGCGCCCCCCCACCCCCCCCCCCCCTTGACAGGCTTCAGCGCCCCCCACCCCCCTTGACAGGCTTCAGCGCCCCCCCCCACCCCCCCCCCTTGACAGGCTTCAGCGCCCCCCCACCCCCCCCCTTCACAGGCTTCAGCGCCCCCCCACCCCCCCCCCCTTCACAGGCTTCAGCGCCCCCCCACCCCCCCCCCCCTTCACAGGCTTCAACGCCCCCCCACCCCCCCCCCCTTGACAGGCTTCAGCGCCCCCCCACCCCCCCCCCTTGACAGGCTTCAGCGCCCCCCCCCCCCCCCTTCACAGGCTTCAGCGCCCCCCACCCCCCCCCTTCACAGGCTTCAGCGCCCCCCCACCCCCCCCCCTTGACAGGCTTCAGCGCCCCCCCACCCCCCCCCCCCTTGACAGGCTTCAGCGCCCCCCCACCCCCCCCCCCTTGACAGGCTTCAGCGCCCCCCACCCCCCCCCCCTTGACAGGCTTCAGCGCCCCCCCACCCCCCCCCTTGACAGGCTTCAGCGCCCCCCACCCCCCCCCCCCTTGACAGGCTTCAACGCCCCCCCACCCCCCCCCCCTTGACATGCTTCAGCGCCCCCCCACCCCCCCCCCTTGACAGGCTTCAGCGCCACCCCACCCCCCCCCCCCTTTTGACAGGCTTCAGCGCCCCTCCACCCCCCCCCCCTTGACAGGCTTCAGCGCCCCACCACCCCCCCCCCCTTGACAGGCTTCAGCGCCCCCCCACCCCCCCCCCCTTCACAGGCTTCAGCGCCCCCCACCCCCCCCCCTTGACAGGCTTCAGCGCCCCCCCACACCCCCCCCCCTTCACAGGCTTCAGCGCCCCCCACCCCCCCCCCCTTGACAGGCTTCAGCGCCCCCCACCCCCCCCCCCTTGACAGGCTTCAGCGCCCCCCCACCCCCCCCCCTTCACAGGCTTCAGCGCCCCCCACCCCCCCCCCTTGACAGGCTTCAGCGCCCCCCCACACCCCCCCCCCTTCACAGGCTTCAGCGCCCCCCCACCCCCCCCCCCTTGACAGGCTTCAGCGCCCCCCCACCCCCCCCCCCCCTTGACAGGCTTCAGCGCCCCCCCACCCCCCCCCCCCCCCTTGACAGGCTTCAGCGCCC